>JAOXYD010106382.1:0-11587 GCA_028565735.1 Pinacopodium congolense
AATAATCCAGGTTTGGTCATGCAAGGATTGATTTATGTTGTTTATTGATCTTTCCAACAATCTAGGTAGATTTCTCGTATCTTAGATTATCTTTACTCTAATCTTAGTTGATCAGGACAAAATTAGAAATTTAAGAGCTTTAATAAATAAAAGCACACCTTATGACATGCATTCAGACTCTCCTAAAACATTAAAACATAAATTCGAAGCTGGAAAATGGATTTAAGCATACGTGATTACCAAAGCATACATACCATGCATCTTAAGCCATATACTTTGATAGATCTCTAAATATAGGCTAAATAAAGTAGTTTAGAAGTTACAAAACGTGTTAGAACCCTTTAACAAGTCTTGAACCTCTGAACTTGATATGGACTTCAACACATCCTTAAATCCACAAGATCTAGCAAGAAATTAAAGAATATGTAAGGATATACACATAAGAACATGAACTTTGATTCAATCCGAAAAACAGGAGAAATTAGATAATGATTTGAATTAGAAAACCCCCTATGATGGTTTAGAAACTCATATGTATGTCTTAGCTTCAATCTCTAACAAACAGCAACTCAAAATACACTATAAAACTCGAATTACAAGTGTTTGAAGCCAAAACTATCAAAGAAAAGGTAAGAGAGAAGCAAGAGCTTCTCTAACTAAGGTTAGATCTAAAGTCTCTAGATTGTGTACGTGTGTTCTGTGTTTTCTTGGCTCTATTTAGGCTCTGGAGACTCGCCTTACATGCTAGGAGACAAGTGGATTAATAAAGATCACGCCAGGTTTGAAATTCTCAACATTTGGAGCTGAAATTGTTGACTTGGAGTACAACAACACCCTCTCAGGGTGCCATTATAGCTCGACTCCTAGACAATATAACGGTTCCTGGATCATCAACAACAGCACCCTCTCATGGTGCCATTAATGGATAGAAATCAGAGGTGTTCTTTAAAGTTTTTGATCCAATCTTCATCATTGAGCGCCATTATGTAAATCAAACAATATAAGACATTAATTTCACAATTAAACACTAAATTAGGGGTCATTGTTCACCAAATTAACCATGAAAATCATATCAATTTGACCCCTATCATAATTCAAAATTTTCTTGTCCTCAATCAAATCAATTAGTCATCAATTTTAAAACAACATGAATTATAGGAAAAATAATCCTAATCCACCAACCAATATCAATCAAGAAAATAAGCACTTGCTTTCACCAAAATATTCTTAGGGTCATTACAATATTCCTAATTTTTTAGCGATAAAACTAAGGTGTAAAAGTGGTACCAAATGATAGATAATGCAACAAGAATTCCAATGATACCAAATTAATTGAAAAATAAGCCCTAAAATGTAAGTAAAATGAAAAAATTCTAAGAGGGAAATATGAACAGTACTTGAAGATTTTCAATGGATTTTTATGTGATTTAAGTGTTTGTTTGTGATATTTGAAAAGAAAATTTGAGAAAAAAATCTAACTGGACAAAAAGTGACCTAAAGCACAAATTTTGGTTTAGAAATAAAGTCAGAATTGATGGATTTAGGGTTTAAGGGAGGTTTTCATTGTAGAGGAAAAAGAAAGGGAAGAAGATGATGAATAGCTTTGAAACTACTATGTTTTCGTTTCTTAATATGGGAGTTAAACAACGGTTACTAGGGATTTAAATGGTGATGTTTAAGTGCTGTCATTTAACTACCCAGAAACACTAAAACAATATATCAGTGTCATTTTCCCCACTATTTTACTCTTTCAAAATCCTCCTAATCACAGATTTTTTGCACAAATCCTAATTTGGTCAACTCCAAATTAATCCTAATCAAAATTGCAATGATTATAACTTCTGATTGCTTAAGGAAAGGCTTTAAAAGCATTAAAACTAAAGAAATTAAGCTTATGAAAATTGAAATTATAAAGAAAACTAAACTAAAACTAAAGGAGCAAAAATAAAAACTAGAAGAAGACTTAATGAAAACACTTCAAAAACAACTAAAACAACCTAAAAGGAACCTAAAAAGAAGACAAATTAAAGTTAAATAAAAACAAATTAAATAACCTGAGAAAAAAGACTACCTAAAAAAGTTAACAAAAATAAAAACAAGAACATTAGAAAAATTAAATTTTGAAAAACTTTATTGAAAACAAACTACGACCAAATTAAGAAAAACATACTAACACTAAAAAGGCTTTAAAATCAAATAAATTCTAGAAACCAACTCTTTACAAACACAATAAGTATAAACTAAGCAAATAAACAAAAAAAAGGATCAAACAAATATTGAAATAATTTAAAAATCAACATGCTTAATATGGATTGAAAAGAAGGAGAATTTCAATGGGTTCCTTGGGCTAACTTGGATAATATAATTTGGCCCTTTGTTCGTTGACTTTAAAAGTCGATTGGCCATTAGAAACTTCGATGGTACCATAAGGATACAAATTAACAACATCTAAGGTACCAGTCCAACGGAATCGTAATTTTGCATGAAAAATTTTTATTCGTGAATTATAAACTAAAAATTTATCACCAATTTGAAATTCGTAAAAAATGATATTCTTGTCAAGCCATTTCTTGGTTCTTTCCTTATACATCTTAGAATTATCGTAGGCATCAAGGCAAAATTCATCTAACACATTTAATTGTAATAAGCTTTGCTCACCCATTTTCTTCGAGTTAAAATTTAGAAAATGAATAACTTAAAATGCCTCATGCTCTAACTCAACTGGCAAATGATAAGGTTTGCCATAAATCAAGTAATATGGAAACATGCCGATAGGAATCGTAAATGTGATGTGATAAGCCCATAATAAGTCATTAAATTTAAAAGATGGGCATCTTAAATGTAATGTGATAAGCCTATAATAAGTTATTCAATTTTAAAGACCAGTCTTTCCTTGAAATATTAATGGTCTTCTCTAAAATTATTTTAATTTCACAATTTCAAATATTCACTTGACCGTTAGTCTGTGGATGATAAGACGTAGCAACTTTATGAGTTACACCATATTTTGACAGGAGTGAATCAAATGGCTTATTAAAAAAATGCAAACCTCTATAATTGATTATTGCCCTTAGTGTACCAAACCTTCTAAAAATATTTTTAAAAAAAAATAACCAAACTTGTCACATTATTAGTAGGTAGAGCCACTTATTTATACCATTTACTAACATAATCAACTATAACTAAAATTTATTTATTGTTGTATGATTTAGGGAAAGGACCCATAAAATTATTATCAATGTTTTAATTGTTTAGTAGTTTTCATAAGATTTTACAAATGAAATGCGTCATTAGATAATGTGAGCCAATAGAATCCATATTCTAAAACTTTATGTGCAGTCCTTATAGGTCCAAAATGTCCTTTTACTTCTTTAAAATGACAATGACATAAGATAGAAGGCACTTCTTCATAAGGAACGCATCTTTTAATTATTCCATCACCACAATCTTATATAAGCATAGATCATACCAAAGAAATCTTTTAACATCAATTAGGAATTTCTTCCTTTGCTAATAAGACAGATAATGAGGAATTATATTTTCATCTAGATAATTAATAAAATTAGCATACCATGACAATTTTTCCCTAAGAAACAACTTATAAATATCCTGCTTTTTTTTTCCTTTTTCATAACCTTCTCTATTAATCTCGATAGATTATTGGCAATAAAGTTCTCAACCTCCTTCTTCTCCTTTATTTTTATATCAAACTCTTGTAATAAAAGGATTAATCTAATCAATCTCGACTTGCATAAGGCTTATTTATCAAATATTTTAAAGTCAAATGATCTGTATACACTGTCACCTTGGATAGAATCAAATAATACCAAAATTTATCACTATCAAAGACAACAGCCAACATTTCTTTCTCAATCATTGTGTAGTTCTTTTAGGCATCATTTAATGTCTGACTTATATAATAAATTAGATGATAAATTTTATTCTTTCTTTGTCCTGGAACTTTCTTAATTACAAACTCACATGCCTCGCACATCAATTCAAAAAGTAAAGACCAATCTAGTGAAAATATAATTGGTGCACTTGTAAGTTTTTCCTTCAATAACTTAAATCATACATGCATTTATCCATAAAATCTAATATGGCATCCTTGGTCAAGAGATTAGTAAAGAGCTTCATAATTTCTTAAAAGTCCTAAATGAACCTTTGGTAGAAGTTAGCATGACCTATAAAACTCCTAAACACTTAAATAGAATTTAGAGGTGGAAGATGAGTGATCGCATCTATCTTGGCTGAATCTATCTCTATTCCCTTACTTAGTTTCTTATGGTCGAGTGCAATGCACTCTTAAACTATAAAATTACAATTTTTCCAATTTAACACCAAATTTGTCTCTTCACATCTCTTAAGCACTTTATCTAAATTCTCTAAACATGATTCAAAAGATGATCCAAATACTAAAAAATCATCCATAAACACTTCGATGTAAGATTCAGTCATATCAGAAAATATTCCCATTATACAACATTGCAAAGTGGCAAGGGCATTGCATAGGCCAAAAGACATGTGCCTATTTACAAATGTGTCTTAAAGATAGATAAATGTAGTTTTCTCTTGATTATTAGGGGCTAATACAATTTGTAAATATCCATTATCCCTACCCAATGCATAAAGAAAACTCTACCTAGCCAATCTTTCTATTACTTGATCAATGAAAGGAAATAGGAAGTGATCCTTTATGATGGTATCATGTAATTTCTATAATTTATACACATTCGACAACCAATTGCATTTCTAGTTACTATCAGCTTACTCTAATTATTTTAAATCATAGTAATGCCCCATTTCTTATTATTATTATCTCATTTTGACCTACGGTAGTGTCGCCTTTCTTGTTTATCACTTGAACTGGGCTAACCCAAGCTGAATTAGAGATAAGAAAAATTATTCCAATGTTTAAAAGTTTCACTACGTCATTCTTTACTACTTCTTTCATATTTAGGTTCTATCTTCACTACGATTAAACTCTTAGCTTACTTCCTTCTTTCATAAAAATCTTATGCATATAGATTGAAGTACTTAAACCTCTATCATCTGCAATTATCTAACTAATGGCTCTAATATGATCACCCAAGACTCTCAATAATCTATCCTCCATATTATTTGTTAAGGATTATGAAATTATAATAGGTAAATGAGATAAAGGACTCTAAAATGCATAATTTAGGTGTAACAGAAGACATTTAAGTTCTAATGCAAGTAGATACTTTTTCAATGGCCTAGGAAATGGCTTGATTGGCCTATCTTAATGTTCTTGATTTCAAAGCATTTAGAACTTCACTAATTTCTTCATTATCAAAATTTATAGACTGAGAATGAGTTAACTCTTTCCATAAAGGGTCATAATATAGCACAATAAAAAGGATCGCTTATAAAATGTTTGACGTATAAAGTCCCAACAGTTATAATCCATATGGTGTTGTATTGCCTTAAAAACATCAGACTTTATTTCTTGATCCTGGAATCTCATAATTAATTTCCCACTATTCACATCAATTAATTCCCTAGCCGTAGCCATAAATAGTCATCTATGAATAATAGGCACCTTACTATTCCTCTATATCAAGCACTAAGAACTCCATAGGGTAAATGAATTTACCAACCTTGACCAACACATCTTCTATAATAGCTCTTGGATAAGTAATAAAATGGTCTACTAATTGTGATGTAGCTGTTAAAGGTCTTGGTTCTTCTAACCCCAACTTCTTAAAGACAAATAAGGAAATTAAATTAATTCTTGCTCCTAGGTCCATTATTGCCCTATCTATTTACAAGTTACATATTACATATAGAATTAGAAAACTATCAAGGTCCTTAAGCTTAGGAGGTAAATTTTTAAGCAAGATTGCAAAATACTCTTCATTAACTTTATAGTTCCATAATCTTCTAGTTTCATTTTTTTTAGATAGAATGTCCTTTAACAATTTAACATAGCTTTTCATTTATACTATTGCATCTGCCAATGAGATATTAATATATAATTTCCTTAAATTTTCTACAAACATTCCAAGTTGCTTATCTAAATTTGAATTTTAAAGTCTTTGTAGGTAAGGAATTTTAAGCTGATATGGTTGAACATTTTAATCAGCAAAAAGCCTACAAGGTTGTTCCTGACTTTCACTTTCAACTTACTTTCCTTTTTTCTTTTCCTTTTACTACTTCCACCACTATTTCATTATTATTTTCTTTCTCTCCCTCCTTCTTTTCTACTTTCCTACTCTCCAATTTTTTTACTAATGGCCTTGACATGCTATCTAGGATTAGCTTCAGTCGTGCTAGATAGATTACTTGGAAGATACTCTTGTAAAAGCTGAGCAAGTTGGCTAACTTAATTCTCTAGATTCTTTATTGAAGCTTTATGGTTTTGTAACCAAGATTCATTACCCTAAAATAAACTTCAACATAATTTCTTCTAAACTTGATTTCTTAGCTTGAGGTGGGATTGCTTTAAAGCTTGGTGGTGGAACTCTCTGTGGGTTGACTAAGAGTTGGTAGGTATTCTATTTGTCTCATCATGAAAGGTCTAGGTGGTTTCTCCATCCAAAGTTTTAGGTATTGGAATATGAGTCATTCCTTTACGTATTATAGTTAACATATTGAGCTTACTTAAACTCTTTACTAAGAAGACTACTTACTTAACAATCTAAAGATATATAAGAAGAACTACCACAATGTTACACTCAACTTGATGTGCAATTACCATCTTTTTTAACTAAACTATCCAATTTCTCACTTAATACATGCGCTTAGGCTTCTAAAGTAACGGTATCATTAATTGCATGCACACTATATGGTTTCCTAAGATGACGTTTAGAATTATACGGGAAACTATTTGTTGCCATCTCTTTAATTAAATTATAGGCTTCCTTTAGAGTTTTATGCATAAAACTACCTATAGTTGCAACATCTGTAATGCAGAGAGTAAAAAGTGTAAGGATAATTTAAAAAATGTCCACTTATTTTCACGTATTAAAGCCATAACTTAGATACTTAGCCAACATTTCTCTATACCTTTCCTATGCCTCATATAAGTTCTCATTTTCATATTGAATAAAGGAATTGATTTTGGTTTTCATCTTTGTAATCTTAGTAGGTGGGACAATTTTAGCTACAAATAGCTTCATTAAATCATCTCATGTTATAATGGAACCAGGTGGATAGGTATCAAGCGATGCACTAACCTTATCTCTAAGGAAAAATGGGAACAATCTAAGCTTAATAATGTCGTTAGACACTCCATTACTCTTAAAAAGACCATAAATATCAAAGAAAATTTTTAAATGTTTATTAGAATTTTCTAAGGATTTACCACGAAATTGAGAGCTTTTAACCATAGAAATGATGCTATGTGAAATTTTAAAGTTATTGGCATTAACCCTAGGCTAAAAAATGCTTGCCATAGGTCTCCATCTATTTCTTAAAGCTAAATCTATCATAGTTAGTTGTCTAGCCCACTCTTTAGGTTTGTCAGCTAATTTTTTTGGGGAGCCATGTCTAAGTTAAAGGATTTCTTACAAAAAGTTTTTGGTCTTATAGTTTCAGAAACTCTCACTTGAGTTTCGTTCTTTTTCCTGTGGATTGTTCATTTAAGTTCTAAATCAAATTTAAGATGCTCAAGTTTTTATCCCCAATTATTCTTATAAAAAGGACAAGGAAGTTAAAAAAACCACTAAATAAGAGAAACAACAAAAATAATTAAGAGATTATTAAAATAAAAATGCTTAAAGCAAGTTAAATAATAAGCTCTAGACCAATCTTCTCCAATTTATCCTAGTATTTCAATTATGATTGGTGATCCCCAACAACAAGAGAAAACAAAATTTTGTTGTGGATGTCAATTAGACCCAAATTATACAAATTAATTATCAAATTAAGAAATAATCACACTTCTTAAATTAAATGCAGAACCAACTACTCTGCCAAGTATACCGATCACAAGTAATATCATGGAACATTTAAAATTCGAGTTATAGTCCGATATGGATTTCCAACTTGAAACTATTAAGTTAATTATGTCACAATTATTTAGAGAATCCAAATCAAATAAAATTATTAACTAAAATTACCAAATTAACTTAAAATTTTCAAGTTAAGGTATAAGGATCATCTAAAGGATTTATTGGTTAATGAATTGGTTTTCAATGATCTAAATAGATTAATTAAGGATTTAAAGACTTGTATTAAGATCACTTCACTAAATCAAAGCAATGTTATGGTTAATTCAATTTCTTTTTCTATAATTACTTAAGATGAAGTTTGGTTGTTCATCAACCTTAAGCATTAGGCATAAAGTTTAGGAAGCTTAACCTAAAAAATTCCAATATTCAAATTATAACCCTCAAGATAAATCAAGGTTTGGTTAAGAAATGATTTAAATCATGTTTTTTATTGAATGTTCTAATAAATTTAGTAGATTTTTCGAATCCTAGGTTGTTTCTTAACTTTATTCTATGTGATCAATTTAAAATAAGCATTAAGTTCTTTATTTAAACAGGAAACAACCTTCAATAATGCATGGAATCATGATCAGAACATATTTAAACTATTTACTACCCATTCCTCAGCCACAAATTGAATCATCCATTTTTTTTAATCAAGAAACAAAGTATACTCATCATATGTTTCATATTCTTCAATAAGTAAGAATAAGGAGAAGATTTTAATTTGAAAACAATTTTAGAATACACCACAAATGGCTATAAACACATTTACAAGTTTGAATCACGTGTCATATCTGCTACAATCCTTAAATACAAGCTTAAATCTCCTAAACAAGATAAAAAAATTGAAGAAAACATGGAAAGATCCCTAAAACTAGAGATGATCTGAATTGCTGCCATCTAAATTTGTTTCTCTCAGTTTTCCCTTTGTTTTTGTATTAAGAACCTCAATAAATATGTTTGTAACAAGTTGGAGGCAAGTTGCAAAAGTTATAGCCAATAGGAAGAGGAAATCCAGTTAGAAATGTTGCGATTGCAAGTTAAATAGCACTTGAAAGGGACTTAAACGGTGTCATTCTACTACCCGCATTTATCTCTTAGAACTGACTTAAATGCGAGTTAGGATGAGTTAAATGGTAATATGCTTACACCGACCATTTTAGTCTTACTTTTGCTTTAATCTTTACATTTTACTTGATTTTCACTTTAATTAAGGTCGAACCTACAAATTCAATCATTCAAAGCATAAATAAACCAATTAGGCATTAAAATAGGGTTGAATTAATATTGAAACGTCAAGGAAAATCATATAAAATGAACCCCTTATCAAATTCGTTTAGGATGATGACCTCACTAATCAAGGTTCCCAATGAGTTTAAAACAATTTTCAGTATTATGTTAATTTTGTTTGTAATTTGATCACACCACAATTTCGTTTCTAGTTTTACAACCTCCCATATATTCCTTTTTCCATCGCAAGATAGTCCAGACATGTTCCTCCTAACATATCAACGAGTACACCTTCTTAAGACTGGGTAATAAAAGAGTACTCAAAATATTAGAATGAACGATTACTTATATTTCATCATCTAAACCCATAAAAATTTGATGCAATTTTTCTTGCTTTTGTTTCTTATCAAGTTCATTTGAGATATTGCACTTATATCCTCTATAACAACATGTCATAATTCAATCATAACTTCTAACTTTTTTCAAAACTGTTTTAATTTTCTGTATTAGGTAATAATTGTAAGTACTTACTATTTACAGCCGATGAGTTCGACCTTGATTTGCTAAACAAAACGACCATTTGCAATAGAAAAACCACTCTTGAATATCTTCCCATAAATCCTTTGTGATCTCCATATGAGTTATTGTAGAGTGCAAAGATGGATCAATTATTATAAGTATCCATAAGATCAACACGGAGTTTACAGTCCACTAATCCTCCTTATCAAATGAACTGTCATTATGTTGCTTCACTATTTAGATTATGAAACAAAATTTCTTCTTAGCTCTTAATTAAATTCGCATCGCTTGAGCCAATTCATCGTAATTGTCTTCCTTTAACTTCACTTGGGTAATTATATTTCTATGATTGTCTTTTGAGTTCAACACATAAGGGCAGATAGGTTTCATTCCTTCTAGGCCCATGGCTACCTTCTGTCCTTTATCATCCATGTCTGCCTACTCTTATTACCGTAGCTTTTATGTCATTATAAAATCTTTTAAGACAAATTGAAGTAAGGCTTATTGATAGACCTAATCATTAATTTGAAAAATTAATCACTAACTACCAAAAGCATATTTTTAAATAGAAAATTCAATGCATAAATGAGAAGATATAATATCTTTTAAATAGGAAGACAATATTTTCCAAATAGGAGGACAATATATTGTAAATAGAAAGACACAATAACTAAGTTACATATTTAGACATTGTTATACATTTAAGTTTATTATATTATTTTTTATAAGTATACTTATCTATAATTTAATCTCAGGTGAAAATTAAAATTGAATTAAGATATTAATGAGGTAGACCACGTCGATAACAAGAAGTGAAAATCTGTTAGTTAAATTATATTATTATATTGGACATGTTTTTGCTATATCAGAAAAGGAGTTTTTTATATGAAGATTGTATTTGTTTATTTGATTGATTTGTCTCGTTAATATAGTTGGGTTATGAATTGTAATTTTTATATTTTTATATTAATTATTATGTTTTTTTATTTTTACATTATATTAGTATGTTTTAATAATTTTATATTTTAAAAATTAAAAAATTAAAATTCGAGTGACCGTGGTCTAAATAGAGTTTGATGATAAAATAAAAAAAAATATATTTTTCTCCACACCCGGACAGCATCGAGCCCGACAGAGGAAAAAATTGTGTAATAAATGTAGAGGATTGAGTGACCCCGGGTGGTTGGGCGTTTGGAGCATTCTGACTTCTGACATTTGAAGCAGTCCATTACCAGATCATGACAACTTGTTACTTAGACTATCTTATAAGATACTGCATTGTGTAGTTTGGTGGATAAAATTTTTAAAACGGAAAAAATGTCTTTTTAAAAAAAATAATATCAAAATCATCGTGTACAGACTTTGAGACATCCATTCTTCGAACTGTTAATGAATTGAGGATGAATTCTATCCACTTTTTTGGAATATCAAAAAACAAAAGTTATTCTAAGTCAATCGATTCTTCAGTTTATTGGATACAGGTGAGATTACTTGCGTTACTGCACTGCAACCACCGTTTGATTTAAATGGTTTCCTATAATCAATTAGATTATTTTTCACCATATTATTATATGACAATTAAATATTAATATTATTCTAGTTTATGTTGACTTTTTTTTCCTAACATCAATATTTATATATATTATTTTTTTCAATTAAGTTATCAAACTTTTAAAATTTTCAATTGATTAATTAACGTTTGAAAAACTAACTAGATTAGTGAAAATGATTAACGATGCTGATATAACTCGTCACATCATCTGACACGTGACTAATAAGTGACGAACTTGACTCGATCCAACTCAACTGAACCTGACAACTCTGATCCCATCCGACTTCTTGACCTTTTATACGCTTAACTTCCTTCCTCTTTAAAGCCT
>JAOXYD010106403.1:0-11587 GCA_028565735.1 Pinacopodium congolense
AAGTAAGTATTATTGTTTTTAGCGTAATTCATCCTTTATTTACATTTGAACCTTATTTTGTTATGTTTAGTCTTCACATATTACCTGCATTTTTTTAAAAAAATTAAATATAATTAATTAATTAAACCAAAAAAATACACAACTAGAGCCAAGGCTCTTATTGATAAAACGCTAAGAAAAAAACTTCAAATTCAACAAGCCCATCAAGATGACTCTTTAAACAACTAAAAATGCAAATAAACAACCAAGGGACCTAACCGACCAACTATGATAAGCCTCCAGTGAAACACTTGCCTCCAAAATAGCAAATCGAAAGACACTTCCAGGCACAACTCGATTTCCCTTAAATCCACTGATGGAGAGATTAACCTTAATCGCACAAGGATTAGGCATTGTCAACACCAAAATCAGCAATATCCTACATTTGTTCACAACTCAATTAAAAAATGAGCAAACCCTAGCTACTTTCAGTAAGAAACCTTGGAGAACTCGGAGTTCTGTCCTGTTGAAAGCATAAAGCTAATGATTGCTTCTAATATAGCCAATCAATCCTAGATCAAGTAATTTACTACCTCTCCCTCCTAAATCAAACAAATTAATAACATCTTGATTTTGACTGTTTTCTACAGCTAAGTCTTGTCCACTCTGCTAGAGCTTTTTCCAAGTGACTCTTCTACCCTACCTATGCATGTCTTTTGAACTAGGCACAATAGGGAAAATAGAGCAAATGTGGAATAAAGATTCATGATCATAGGTTTAGATCATTTCTCAACTTATCAGACAGATGTTCAACCTCAATCATAGCCACAAATAGACTTCTTTTCCAATGTATAACATTTACCCACAATTGAGAAGGTTAGACAGTCTTATCTCAAAAGATTCTACCATTTCTCTCCATCAAAACACTCAAAGCCATTTTAAAAGCTATGTAGTTAACCTTAGAGATCATGCTTAGTTCTCCTTAGGAGAAAGCTTTTAGGATCACTTAATCCTAAGTTCAATCTTGGTTTGGCAAGTGGAGCAACCATTGAATTCTATTCCAGAGGTAAGCTGAGACCTCACACTTAAAGAACAGGTGATTCCTCCTCTCTAAGGCTTTCTGAAAAAGCTTACACTCTAGATCCACTCTCTCGCTAATTTTGATTTTATCCAATGTACTAAGCCGATTTTTCACGATCAGCTAGAAAATAAACGAAACTTTAGGCAAATTTTTACCAATCCAAACGATCTTATGCCACTAAAATTTCCGGCCATAAGGTCTAAACAAGCCTCTACAAGAGCCATTCATAAAAGCACCCGACTGGTGCCTACCACACTAAATTCCATGTTTGTTAGTGGAGTTAGGTCTTAAGCTAGGAAGGACATTACTAAAAAGGTCAAAACCTCTAAAATTTAACCACCACTCAGTACTCATTCTAGCATTTAGAGGGATTATATTCTCAAAATGTTAAGCCTCTAGGAGGAGAAGAAGAAGCCCTCTAAGTGACCAATTATCATGCCAAACAAACACTTCCTTACCATTTCCCACTTTGTAAATAATTTCCCTACTTAATAAATTCCTCATTTGAAAAATATTTACCATCATCTAAAAAGAATCCACCCACTGCTTACAACTTCATAAACTACCATTTTTGTGGTTAACCCAATGAAACCATAAAGCTTCTTTATCACTGATGAGTCTCCAAATCTTTTTTCCAAGCTAGCTTTAATAGAGAGACCAACAGAAAGAATACCCAACCCACCTTCATCCCTAGGAAGAGTATCCTCTTTCCATATCACCTTAGTTACACTTCTCTTTGTATCATCCCCACTCTATAAAAAATTCCTTAACTTCCATGTACCTCTTTAATAAGGTCCTTTGGCAAAATTAGGTGCAAAAACCAATAAATATGCAAATTCATTGAAATCATCAATTGTCTCCTCCCCTAAAAATGATAACACTTGATTACACCAGCTATTAACCCTTTTATGAATTCTGTATAAAAGGGTCTCATAATCTCTATAAGAAGGCTTCTTGAAAATAATTTGAAGAATTAGGTAGACAAAAGGCAAACCCCTAACCTTTATAACAAAAGACTTGGACAAAGACTCTGCCATCGACAGGGCCGAAGTAAAGAAAATCATATGAGATTTTTCCTTATTAAAGATTAGACCTAAGAGATCAGAAAAGGTTTGGAAGGCTTTTAAGAGAATCTTAATAGAGTCATCCTTTGAGCCATAAAACAGAAGAATTTCATCCGCAAACACTAGATGATGGATGCTCAGAAGCTTATATTTACTATGAAAAGTAAAACCAAAGTTGCTCCCTACCCTCTACTTGATTATGTTAAAGAGCACATCAATACAAAAGTAGAATAAATAAGGGGATATGGGATCTCCCTATCTAATATGCTTTTTCCCTTTAAATACCAAGATATGCTCACCACTAATAAGGATACTAAAGGAAGTTGATGCAACACATTCTATATCCATCTAGTGAACTTCTGAGGAAGACCTTTACTAATCAACGTATCGTGAATAAATTGCTGGCTTAAGGAGCCATAAGCCTTATAAATATCAAGTTTAATTGAACAATTTTACCCTGAATTTCTCTTAGAGCACCTATGAAACAATTCCTAAGCCAATAAAATATGGTTTGATATAGTTCTCCCAGGAATAAAATCAGCTTGAGCCGAAATAACCAATGGAGGAAGAACCTGCTTAAGCCTCTCAACCAAAATCTTTGAAATAAGTTTATGCAAATTGTTACAACAAGAAATAGGTCTAAAATCGGTAATACTAAAAGGATTAGAGACCTTTGGAACAAGAAAAATATGAGTTTTATTGAACTCCTTAAAAAGCTTACCAACTTTGAAAAACTCCTCGATAGCGGTAATTACTTGCTCTCTAATAATGGGCCAAATTGAGTAGAAAAACTTGGAATTTAAACCATCAGGACTCGAGGATTTTTTTGGCTGCAGAGACTTTAGGACCCTTTCAATTTCAGCTCTCTACACTAGCTTACATAGCCACTTAACCTGCTCTGAATCTGCTCCTTGTTTAGATAAGGAAGTAAGAAAATCCAAACAAGAAGGCCTAGGAGTATCATTTCCTTCAAATTCTAAGTATTCATAATGATATCGCCATTATCAACCTTGAATTAAGTAACCTTGTTAGAGTTTCTTCTACTGAGGATGTCCCTATGAAAAAAGGAATTGTTTCCATCTCCATGCTTCAACCAAAAAATTGTGTCCTTTTGTCTCAAGGTAGGGTGATACATCTCCAGAGTTACATAGTAGTTATTTAGTTTCAAATTAAAGCAAGAAAGCTTTCACAATCCAAACTATTATCAGCTAGATCCTACTAAGAATAAGGGAGCTTAATCTTAACTCGATCCATAATCTAAAATCTTAAAAAGAGTCAAATAAAGTTATCATTCAACCTCAATGGTAGCCATCTATTCCATAACATAAAAATATTTGAATTACATTTTTTGGAAACCAAGCAGTAACCATTTGGCTCAGGTGCCTCCATCCATATAAATTGCTCCTTTTATTTAGGAAATTTGTCTATAGAAACATAAAATATCTTGTCATTAAGGCCCTATAACTGGAACTTAGTCTTCTCCTAATTGTAGAAAAAGACTTCCCACTCTTGGTATGATCTTGCTTTTCTTTTTACAGAAGTAATATTTGTCACTTTTCATCTCTTAATTGTGTTATCATCTATCTTTAATTTAGTTTTTTTAAACAATTTTATGTAACTCATGCAACCATTTTCTTTAGTGTTAGGAAAATTAGAGAGAGGAAGAAAAGACTTTGAAGTATCAAACATTTGTCACACAAGGAAACATTCATAAGGGTTTTTTTCCCCTTCCTTTATCTCACTAAGGTTTTTAACTATAAGTTCTATTTTAATATCCCTAGTTTTGTAAGTCCATTTTTGCTTTAAAATTTATATTGAAGTGTAATTTTTATGATTGGTCAATGAAGTTGTTGAATTTCAAGCTTTATTTGTATAAACTTAATGTCACTTTTTCCATTTCTAAGTATTCAAAGTTTTTTACCTATGATTTTCTCTATCCTATAGATTCCTAAAACCATTTTGGTGCTAGTCACATTTTTTAGGTTCTTATTAGTGATGCTCAATTAAATACATAGTATAGTTCCAACGTTCATGTTAGCTTCCCTCGACTATGAAAATTCGGTAAGAACAACTGAATCGTAGTGATAAAATGATTAATGCGCTGATTTCCTGTTTGTTAGTTTTAACTACACTGTAAGTATACAGATCGTAACTTAGAGTATAATTGATATTGATCCCATGAGGATTGAATCTAGACACCTAACAATCTGAATTGCATTTGTTTTAGGTAAAATAAAATTATTGAAACTGAAAATTAAACATAAAGTAATGAAACTTGAACGAATTCCAAAAAGAAGCAAATAATGAAGATACTCAATAACGGAGACTGAGGGGTTGTTCTATCCTTGTTTATCTTTCTTTTACGTTATTGGTTTAATTGTGTGTGACCCAAGATTTCCTAAAATTTCGTTACCCTCTCTCAATGTGTAAGTAATTGTCCCTAATTGAAATAAGATAGAATTAATCTTGCAATCTCTCAATCTACAAAACCTTTCTTAAATATTCAACTAGATGTGAAGTAATCCTGTAGCTAATTAATGAAATAGTTAAGCTCTCTCTTCAACCATTTATTAATCTATTAATTTCAGGTCTGTTAAGTTACCAACTCTCGTTGTGCACCATAACTCAAATAAATCAACACACTTTCTCGATTTGAAGTGATTATACGCTCAATAATTAACACAAACAACTATGCATTAAATCAATATAGTAAAAGTTGGATAAACAATTCAATAACATTCCCTAAAATAGATTTAGAAATCTATAATCATTCTCAAACAAAGAGTATTCATATTAAACATCAAAGGAAAGTAAAATAGAAATAAAATAATGAAGATGAAAAAGCCCCCTATGTTGAAAAATCATGACAACACTTGTTGAATCTTGATTGTCCTCCTTGTTCTCAAGTTTCTTCATGTTTTTCCTCTCCTAAAAACCTTTTTTTTTTCTGTCTAAGATGTCTCCTAGGGTCAAAATGTGGCTGCTAGGTTAATTCCCATGACTTTTATTGTCCAAAATAGCTTTAAACAAATTAAACAAGCCATGCCCACTAATTTGCCATGTTAGCAATTCTAGCTTTTATCATTGCTCGGTTGTTTTGCTATATCTTTATCTACAGAGCTCCAATTGTCTCAAAATTTCTTATATAGGCTCCTCACCTGTTGGTATAGTATCCTATAAAATTTCGTAGCATTTGGAGCTCTACACGTTTGCCTAATGCCTTTCCCAAATCAGCTATTCGGAATCTATTTTCCAACTTAGCTTGTTGTGATCTTTCCTTTGTACACTATTTATAAATCATCATCTAATTTTGATTTTTGGTGTGGAGCCTCCTAAATTGATGCTCTAAATCCTAAAATTGATCCCACACCTCTTTTAGATCTAAAATGGCCTTAAAATGTTCACAACATTTCCGTACAACCTGAATAATCATCAAAAGCAATATAAGAAGCATCTTATTCATGAATTAATCCAATATGCACCCAAAATCATGTGGGATTTCCTCTTAAACCTAAATTAATGATCATGAATACATGTTTAAAAGATTTATTATTAGGTGATATCAAATACCCCCACACTTGAACTATTGCTTGTCCTCAAACAACGAATTAAATATCCACTTAAAATAAATCGATCGAGAGTTGAAAGTTAATTGAGTAAAAACAAATATCAATCAATATTTTTGATTTATCTCACATGCCACAATTCTTTGATGACAAAACTTATTATCACATACAATCACACTGATAGTAAATAGGTAGCATTCAATGTATAATTTCAAGCATCTAAGTTGATTCATATGGACCATCATGCAAACTTATTCAAACATATAGCAATAATCGCAATGCACAACTTAAGTTTTAAACTGGAGCAAAGTTTTAAGGGATCAACATGTCTTTTGATGCAATTTAGTAACCCTTTTTTTGGTTTGTTTGCAATATCATCTAGTCTTTTGACGCGAAGGTGAACATTTTTTTGTGAACACCCCAGGTTACTTAGCTAACTCATAATTGCAAATGGCTACTAGCTTCACTCATGAACTTCAACCTTTTTGTTAGTATAAGCAGGGTGAATATTTGTTCTCACTTTATTTACAAACATATAAACTTTTCATTCATTAAACTACAACTATTCCAAATTCACATGCTAAGCCACAAGCAGCAACATTAAAAACTTGATATTATACACCAAAGTCACCCAAAACACATGCAATCACAAAAAATAAAAGAAAAGAAAATAAATTTGTGTTAGAAATCATTCAAGAATTGCTTAATACTCACAAAATCAAAAACATTTAATGAATTCAAATACCATAATTAATAATCAACTCCTTATTTTAATCAACCAAACATAGGATATTCAAATCATTCCTATTGGACTTAACAATTCAAGGGAGTGAATAATTGAAAAATCATGCTTAAGTTCATCTTTCCCCCACATTTAAACTCAAATTGTCCTCAATTTGGAGGATCAAAACAAATACCATACGTGAAGTGTAAAAGAGGGACAGAGAACAAACTCCCCTGAAAATTGAAGTCCATATATAGGTTTGACTTAAGAGAATTTATTCCATTCCATATGACTTGAAGAGTCTTGTGTTCCTTGTTTGAAACCACCTCTTTCCCTTTAGATTGTTTGTTTCATGTAACTTGTCTTCTCTTAGCTGGTATGGTGAGTTGCAATCTTCAGAACCTATAAAATAAGTAAAAGAATGAAAGTAATACGAAAGTAAGCTTTGAAGTTATGAGAATACTTGGAAAGGATATGATTCTTGATATGTAATAATGAAAAATTTTGGAAGTGATTGAGGAAGGATTGAAAAGTGGAAGCAAGGTAGAGGATTTTGGTGAAAATTGAAAATTAAAACAAAAATAAAAATAAAATAACTAAATAAATAAATAAAACGAAACATGATAAATAAAATAAAAAAATTGAAATTTTAAAAAATAAAAAATATTTATATATATAATAAAATATTAAATTTGGGTAAAATATAAAAAAAGGAAATTTAAAAACAATAATAATAAAGAAAAAAAATTAAAAAAAGAGAAAGGTAAAACGTCACTGTAGCAACAGGTGGAGGCCAAGCCTCCGCCTATTATTTCTTTTTTATTTTTTATTTTGATTTTTTAATGTTCATGTTTAAAACAGTTTTTTGATTTTTTTTGAAATTTTTTTTAAATAATTTTTTTGATTTTTTTTAATACAAACTTTTTATGAAAAACAAAGACAAAACCTCAATTAAACACGCATATAAAATTAAACTAAC
This sequence comes from Pinacopodium congolense, assembly GCA_028565735.1. Lineage (NCBI taxonomy): Eukaryota > Viridiplantae > Streptophyta > Magnoliopsida > Malpighiales > Erythroxylaceae > Pinacopodium > Pinacopodium congolense. The sequence continues at coordinate 7,394 of JAOXYD010106403.1, forward strand.
TAGACCTTGATTAAATATAAATATAAAAAATTAAACTAATTACGAATAAAAAAATTAATTTGGGGTCCTTATCTTGACCATACTCAGATTTAACGTTAAAAAAATAAGATAAATGAAAGAGAATACCTCCATTTCTTTGGGTGGAAATTCCCTAAGATATAATTTTCCATAATACCCATTCGCTTTAAACAATTTTGCTTCAGAGTCTTCCAATTTGAGAACATCATGTTTGTAATCTTGAGCAACTTGAAATGGTCCTTTCCACCGAGACTTAAGTTTGCTCATAATCAACTTCAACCTTCCTCTGAGTCTCTTCTTTTTCACCTTAAACACCCTTTACACTTATAGCAAAGTCATTTTTGTATGAATGATAATAGGTTGTAGTTTGTTCTCTCCCAAAAAAGGTATATTTCAAGTATAGACATAAAAAGTTCAATGTGAGTATTGGTGATTTCACAAGGGGGAAGAGAATGTGGGCCTTCATTTGTACTAACAGTTCTTGGTTTGGCCTTACACCTAACTTCTTCTTCTTAACTTCTTTAATGGCTTTAATCTTCACTTCTTTAACATGAATCACTTCTTGCTCCTTCACACGTTATTCAATGACACCATTTTTCATGCAACCCTTTCCTTTCACTGAGTTTTTTAAGGACTTTCTCATGCTAAATTCCACTTGTTCATCCCCAATCCTTAGCACTAACTTCCTATTATGTACATCAATTAGTGCTCTTTCGGTGTTCATAAATGGTCTCTCTAAATGCAATGGACAATTCTTATCTTCCTCGAAGTTAAGTACCACGAAATCTACTGGAATAAAGTATTTTTCCACCTCAACAGGTACATCTTCCACCACACCAACAGGCTTCCTAATTGATTGATCTGTCAACTGTATGAGCATGGATGTTGGCTTTATGTCTTCTAGCACCAATTTCTTGTAAATTGGCAAAGGCATAAGATTGATACCTGCTCCTAAATCATATAGACACTTAGAAAATTTCAAGTTACCAACAGCACAAGGTATAGTGAAACACCTTGGTTCTTGTAACTTAGATGGCATATGGCTAGTGATGATAAAGCTACAGCTCTCTGTTAAAGCCACTGTTTGATTATATTCCAAAGTCCACTTATTTGATAAGATATCCTTGAGAAATTTGGAGTATTTGGGCATATTCTCTAATACTTCCACAAATGACAAGTTAGTCTGCAACCTCTTCAACTAATTTAAAAACCCGGTAAATTGTATGTCCGTTTGGTTCTTCTTAAGCCATTGTGGAAAAGGAATCTTTGGCTTATACGGTGGTGGTGGCATATAAGGCTTCTCCTCCTCTTTTTCTTCTTCTTTCTCTAGGCTTTCCATCTTAGAGCTTTCGACCATCTCTAATGGCTCCTCTAGTTCTTTTTTTTTATATAACTTTAATAGCCTTCAATTGCTCCCTTAGATTGGACTCTACATTATTTGGGAGACTCCCCACACTTCACGTAGATAGTCCATTCACTAAATGCCTAACTTGAACCTCCAAATTGTGGATAGAAGAGGCATGATTCCTCGTAATCTGGTCAAATTTGGCTTCCATCCTTTTCTGGCTCAAGTCCTAGATCATGAACTTGGAATTTAACATATCCATCAACTTTTTCATCTTTGATTCCAATGCTCCAAGCCTATCTTATTGAAATCCTGGAGGTCTTTGAGCTCTCATGTTGGTACTTGTACTGTTATTATTCCAAAAAAAAAATGATAGTTCTTCCACCCTTGATTATAAGTATTAGAGTAGGGGTTCTTATCTGAAATTCCTTGTGGTGCCCCTATGTAATTCACCTATTTTGTCTCACTACTAGCCATTAAGAAGCACTCTACAGTTACATGATTGTCCTAACCACATATTTTGCAATCGTGTTGTACTGCTTTCACTATCTGTGATGAGGTAGCTTGTAAACTGTTTAATTGTTTAGCGCTGACACTTGAGCCTGTAGAGCAGTCACTGAGTCCATGGCTATAACACCCTTTTGCTCCTTAAAAGGTGTTTGTCTACTTTTTTTTATTGTCCACAGGCAACTGTTATTGGCCATCTCGTCTAATAAATCATAAGCTACATCGATTGTCTTATGCATCAAAGATCCTCTAGCGGCGGAATCTATTGTGTCTTTTGTTTGAGTGGTAACACCATTATAAAAATTTTATAGCAAAAACTCTCTTATAAAATTATGGTGAGGACAACATCTTTGTAGCTGTTTGTACCTCTCTCATGCTTCATACAAAGACTCCCCTTCACTCTGCTGAAAGTTCGATATCTCCTTGATTATTCTGGTTGTCATCGTCAGTAGGAAATATTTGGACAAAAAGGCTTGCATTATCTAATCCCATGTTATGATGTTCCCTAGATTTAAAGAGTTCAACCAAGCCTTGGGTTGATCCTTTAAGGTGAATGGGAATAATCTCATCCTCACTGTGTCATTTGATAAACCATTAAATTTGAAGTGTCATAGATTTCTAAGAAGTTGGCCAATTGAGTATTCAAATCTTAATTAGTCAAGCCACAGAATTGTATATTCATCTGAAACATGTTCAATAACACTAGTTTGATCTCAAAATTATTGGCCTAGATTGGGGGTCTCGTAATACCTTGCTGATTGATGTTAAAGCCAGGCCTCATAAAGTCTAGGAGAGTTCTTTCATGCTCACCTAGATTCCTTTCTTCATCAATGTTTCTTCTATAGTTTCTTGGCGCTTCACTTTTCGTAGTTCTCTCTCGCCCTTGGTGATGTCTAAAAATTTAGCATCTTCTATCTTATTCGAGCTTCTAGTCACTCTAGTGTTCATTTACCTACAATCACACAAGAAAAATATCAAAAATAAATCCATAAATCAAACAAATTCAAATTGAACAAGATCCTAAAATAGCAATCCCTATCAAGGGCGTCAAAAACTTATTTACTAGTTTTAACTACACTGCAAGTATACAGATTGTAACTTATAATATAATTGATACCGATCCCACAAGGATTGAATCTAGACACCTAAAAATCTGAATTGAACTTGTTTAAGGTTAAATAAAACTATCGAAACTGAAAATTAAACTTAAACTAATGAAACTTGAACGAATTCCATAAAGAAACAAACAATGAAGATACTTAATAAGGGAGACTTAGGGGTTGCTCTATCCTTATTTATCTTCCTTTTACCTTATTGGTTTAATTTTGTTTGACCCAAGATTTCCTAACATTTCATTAAACTCTCTCAAGGTGTAACTAATTGTCCCTAATTGAAATAAGATAAAATTAATCTTATAATCTCTCAATCTACAAGACCTTTCCTAAATATTCAACTAAATGTGAAGTAATCCTATAAGTAATTAATAAAATAGTTAATTTCTCTTTCAACCACTTATTAATCTATTAATTACAAGTCCGTTAAGTTACCAACTCTCGTTGCGCACCATAACTCGAATAAATCAACACCATCTCTCGATTCGAAATGATTATACGCTCAATAATTAACACAAACAACTATGCATTAAATTAATATAGTAAAAGTTGGATAAAAAATTCAAGAAAAATCCCTAAAATAGATTTATGAATCTATAATCATGCTCAAACAAAGAGTATTCAAACTAAACATCAAAAGAAAGTAAAAGAGAAATAAAATAATGAAGATGAAGAAACCCCCTTTGCTAGAAAATTAAGACAACACTTGTTTAATCTTAATTATCCTTCTTGTTCTCGAGTTTCTTCGTATTTTTCCTCTCCCTAAAACCTTCTTTTATATCCTAGATGTCTCCTAGGGTCAGAATGCAGCTGCTAGGTTAATTCCCATGACTTTTATTGTCCAAAATAGCTTAAAACGAATTAAACACGTCATCCCTACTAATTTGCCACATCAACAATTCCAACTTTTAATATTACTCAGTCTTTTTGCTATATCTTCGTCTACAAAGCTCCAATTGTCACAAATTTGGTATGTAGGCTCTTCACTTTTTGGTCCCTATAAAATATCTTAGTATTTAGAGCTCTATAAGTACGCCTAATGCCTTTCCCAAACCAGCTGTTCGGAATCTATTTTCTAACTTAACTTGTTGTAATCTTTCCTTTGTACGCTCTTCATAATTCGTCATCTAACTTTGATTTAGTCCTTTCGAGATAGTTTCGGGAATTCTGCCAAGGAAGCCTATAGATTTGATGCCTTTACCAACAACTACA
>JAOXYD010106414.1:0-11587 GCA_028565735.1 Pinacopodium congolense
TATTTATAATTTATATTTGAAAAAAAAACTTTTCTAAATTTTAATTCACTATAGCCAAAGATTCCCAAATCATTACTAATTAAGAACAGTGAAACATTTTCTCTAATTACTTTAAGGTGATAAATCCTTTATCAATTCACTCAACTATTTCCGTATAGTTCATACTATGTCAAATAACTACCAAATTGAACTATTCCAAAGAATAGATCATAAGTAGTATCAAAACATAGTAATTCCTATATGAGATAAATTTGATAATCTTAAGTTCAAGAATCAATTATACAACCATCATAATAAGATAATCCATAGACACACAAATAATGTCCCATTTGAGATTTTCATAATCAGGTTAATTTAGTGAACTTATTCTCTAATAAGCACTACACGTTTGTTTAAGTATCTCTAAACTTTAATAAATGAAATCGATTACTTTCTTCATAAGAAAGAAACAAAACATGTGCTGGTCTAACAATTCCATTAGTACCCCATTTTGATGAAATTATGACTAGGAAAATTTTAAGAAAAAATTACAATTTGAATCTCATAATTATATTCTCATTATAATTTCTAATTACATAGTAATTATTTCTAGAATTTTATCTTTGTGATTAATAATTAAAATAATTAACAAACACGCATAAAAATAAAGAATGCCTTTTATTAAATAAATATACAATGTCATGCATGTATTTTTATAATCAATTGATTGGCTATAAGGGCATAAATTAACATTAAATACTTCCCCTTGATCTTTATACCTTTGAAACCCAATGATTTCCTTTATCGTAGTTTCAAAGATAGCTTTTAAAAAGTCTTGTTATGTTTCTAGATAAAGAATATGGGTGAAAGTATTGTGAAAGGGATGAAATAATTATTGTATATAAAATGATGTTGCACGTAATTACCCTTGATTCAATTGCCTTCACATCTTGATTTTGTCCAACTATAACATATGTGCAATTAACCAAACAAATGTATTATATTTTGTCTCATTTTTATGATTTGCATTCATATCTATTATTTTTTAATCAAATTAATTTGATATAACTACATAGTTTGTAAACTTCTCTCAGTCTTTAATCCAAACTTACATGTTCATTCTCCTATAAGAACAACACTACTAATCTTATTATGAGAACGATTTGGGAGCCTGCAGGATATATCCTTTATAGCACTCTTACAAATAAATTATTATTATACCATTTATAAACTTAAAATCTTAAAACAAGCCTTAAAATGTTATAAATAATAAACTCTAAACTTTAAAATCACAGATTCTGTTTACTAGTTTTAGCTATACTGCAAGTATACAGGTCGTAACTTATAGTATAACTGAAATTAATCCCACAAGGATTGATTCTAGAACCTAACAATATGAATTTCACTTAGAAACTAAAAATTAAACTAAACTGATGAAACTTGAATAAATGTAATCACAGAAGAAAGTAAAACAAAGTAGATACTCAATAGTAAAGGCTTCAGGGTTATTCTATCCTTGTTTATCTTTCTTTTACCCTATTGATTTAATTGTGTTTGATCCTAGTAGATATCCTATGGTTTGATTGCCCTCTCTTGAGATATAATCAATTAATTTTGATTAAAATACTTAAGAGCTGAATTATAACCTCTCAATTCACATTACTACTCATAAATAATGCAATTGGAATTAAAATAATCCTAAGGATAATTAACAAGTAATTAAGATCTCTCTTAAATCACCTATTAATCAGTTAATTATAGGTCTGTTAAGCTACCAACTCTCTTTTCACACCCTAACTTAAATAAATCAAAACAATCTCTTGATTTGAAGTGATTATAAGTTCAACAATAAACACAAACAACCATACAGTAAATCATTATAGTAAAAGTTAGATAAACAATTCAACAACAATCCCTAAAATAGATTTAGCAATCCATAATCATGTTCAAATAAATAGCATTCAGATTAAATATCAAAAGAGAAGTAAAAGAAAGATAAACTAATGAAGAAGATGAAGCTCCCTTTATTGGAAAATATAGGTAGCACTTGTTGAATCTTAATTATCCTCCTTATTCTTGGGTCTCTTTATATTTTTCCTCTTCCAAAACTCTATTTTTACCTTGGGTGTTCCCTAGGGTTAGAATTGTGGTTGCTAGGGGGACATCTTCTTTAGTCCCAAAAACTTATAAAACACATCTTGCACGCGTTTTGCTATGTCATCCCACCACATAAGCTTTTTCAGCTTTGAACGCTTCTCGGTATTTTTGCTATATCTTTGTCTACAAGCCTCCAAATGTCATGAAATTTGATATGTAGGCTCTGAACATGTTGGTATAGAATCATGTAATCTTTCATAACATTTTGAGCTCTATAAGTTTACGTAATACCTTCCCTAAAGTCAATTGTGTGTAATATGGTGTTTTAGCTTAGCTTGTTATGATCTTTCCTTTATATACTCTTCATAATTTGTCATATAACTTTGATATTTAATGTAGAGCCTCCTAACTTAATGCTATAAGTTCTCAAATTGATCTAATACCTCTTATAGATCCAAAAGTGCCTTAAAATGTTCACAAAAGTTTTGTATAACCTGAATAATCATTAAAAGCAACATACGAAGCATCTTATTCGAGAATTAATCCAATATGCACCCAAAATCATGTGGAATTTCCTCTTAAACTTAAAGTAATAATCATGAATACATGCCTAAAAGATGTATAATTGAGTGATATCAAATACCCACATACTTGAATTATTACTTGTCCTCAAGCAACGAAATAAACATCCACTTAAAACAAAATTGATCAAGAGTTGAAAGTTAATTGAGTACAAACAAATATCAATCAATGTTTTTGATTTAACACACATAACATGCTTCTTTCATGATAAAAACTTTGTTATCACACACAATCATACTGTTAGTAAATAGGAAACCTTCACTATATAATGTCAAGCATCTAAATTATTTTATATAGATCATCATCCAAACTTATTCAAGCATATAGCAATAACTAAAAAGCACAACTTAAGTTTTAAATTGGAGCCAAGTTTTATGGGTTCATCATGTCTTTTGACACAAATTAATTACCCTTTTTGGCTTGTTTACAATGTCATCTAGCCTTTTGATGCAAAGATGAACATTTTGTCATGAACACCCCCGATTACTCAACTAGTTCACAATCACAAATGACTACTAGTTTCACTCATGAACTTCAACCTTTTTATCGGTATAAAGCCAGTAAAGTGACTATTTTTGCTCACTTTATTTAAGCACATATAAAATTTTCAATCATAAACCTACAACCTATTATAAATTCACATGACAAACCACAAGCAATTATATTAAAAACTTAATATTATACACCAAGGTCACCAAAATACATGTAATCACACAAAATAAAATAAAAGAAAAAAATTGAGTAAGAAATAATTCAAGAATTACTTAATATTCACAAAATAAAAAACCTCGATTGAATTAAAATACCACAATTAATAATCAACTCCTAATTTAAATCAATCAAACACGGGATATTCAAATAATTCCTATTGAACTCACAATAATTTAAGTGTATAAATAAATGAAAAAAATATGTTAAAGTTCATCTTCCTCCCACATTTAAACTCACATTGTCCTTAATTTGGAAGATTAAAACAAATAATGTGTGTGAAGTGTAGAAGAGGGAAAGTGAACAAAACTCCCCTGAAAATTGAAGTCCATATGTAAGCATAGCTTGAGAGAATTTATTCCATTCCATCTGACCTGAAAATTGTAGAGAAATGGGATATACGCAGGTTCCATCTACCAAGCCTACAATCACAAGATATAAACCCAAGCTTGTTGTCGATTTATTAGCATAAAAAAATCTTAAAAGACAATAATCAAATAACTTAAAGATCAAAAGAAAACATAATAACAATCACACAACTTAACAAAATCATAACTGTGAGCATAATACTGGAAAAATGAATAAAATAAAGTAGAGAGGAGAGGAGCGAAGGGGGGAGTGCACTTAGTGAGAGGAGAGTTTCAAACAAGTTAAGGTTTTAGAAAAAAAAAACTAATAAAATAGAAATAATAAAAATGATAAAAAGTAAAATAAAAATTGGGAAAAAATAAAAGAAAAGTATAATAATAATAATAATAATAAGTAAACTTAAAATAAAATGAAAAATGACATTTAAGCAAAAGAAAAAATTTAAAAATTTTGGAATGGCTAGGTCAAAAAAATAAAACTTAATGACAAAATTTTGAAATTAAAAGTAAAAATAGAAAAAAACAGTGATAAAATGTAATAAAAAATTTAATTTTTTTAAAAGTTTAATGGAAAAAGATAAAAATGAATAAATAAAATAAATTAGATTAAATGACAAAAATGATAAAGGCACGTATGCGTTAAGGAAGAAAATAAAAATAAATAAATAAAATAATATTAGAATTTCGATGGCTGAGCGACAATGCTGTCACAACTTCCTGCTGTTGCGATAGCAGGTCCTCCAAATTAAATTTTTTTAATTTTTTGTTTTATTTTCTATTTTTACAAAAAATTAAATTTTTTATTTTTTTACAAAATTTATTTTTGTAAAATAAATAAAATCAAGACTTCAATTAAATATATAAATAAAAATTAAACTAACTACAAATAAAATCATGCTAATTTAGGGTCCTTAAGTTGACCATACCTATTTTTAATGTTAAGAAATAAGAGAAGGGAAAGAAATAACGTCCTTTTCTTTTGGTGGAAATCCTTCAAGATATAGCTTGTTATAATGCCTAATTGCCTTGAGAATCTTTCCCTTGGAATCTTCCAACACAAGAGTCCCATGCTTATAATTCAGAGTGACTTGAAATGGTTCGCTCTACCAAGACTTGAGTTTACTTGAATTAACTTTAACCTTGCTTTAAGTCATTTCATTCTCACTTTAACTACCATTTTCTCTTGTTGCAAAGTCGTTGTTATAAGAATGATAATAGATCATAGTTTGTTCTCATTCAAGAGGACATGTTTCAAGTATGGAAATAAAGAGTTCAATGTGAGTATGGGTGGTTTCATCAAGGAGAATGGAATAGGGGACTTGGTATATACTAAAAGTTCTTAATTTGGTCTCTCACCTAACTCCTGCTCCTTCTTAACTTGTTCAATGGCTTTAATCTTCACCTTTTCAACACAATTGACTTCTTGCTTCTTCATACACTCTTTAATTACATCTATTTTTATGCAAGTACTACCCTCATTCAGATTTTTTCATGTCCTATTCATACTAAAATCTATCTTTTCATCACTAATTCTAAAGACTAACTTCTCTTCATGTACATCTATTAACGCTCTTTCAATGTTCATAAATGGTCTTCCACCACACCAATTAGCTTCTTGATTAATTAATCTACCAACTATATAAGTATAGATGTTGGCTTTATATCTCCCAGTTCCAATTTCTTGAAAATTAACTAGGCATAAGATTGATATTTTCTCCTAAATCACATAAACATATAGAAAATTTCAAGTTACTAACAACACAAGGTATAGTGAAACTTCCTAGATCTTGTAACTTGGATGGTATATGGCTAGTGATGATAGAGTTGCAGCTCTCTGTTAAGGCCATCGTTTAATTGTCCTCCCAACTCCGCTTGTTTGATAAGATATCCTTAAAAAATTTAGAGTACTTGGGCATGTTCTCTAATGCTTGCACAAATGACAAGTTAGTCTGCAATCTCTTTAACTTATCAAAAAATTTGGCAAATTATGCGTCTATTTAGTTCTTCTTCAACCTTTGTGGGAACATAATCTTACAGCATGCTTAGCATCACTTCTCGTTTCTGTTTTTTGATTTTATTTTTATGTATGTGTATTGGTTTATGTGATAGTTTTATTGGTTTTTGTATTATTTTTTGGGTTTCTGTGTTGTATTAGTATGCTGTCTTTTTCGGTTTCTGTGCTATTTTTATTGGTTTTTGTATTTTAAAAAACAAGAAACGAAAATGAGAAATGGTAGGGATACCAAACAAGCCCTTAGGGATGTAAGGTGATGGTGGCACATATGGCCTAGCTTCCTTCTCTTCCTCTTCTTTGCAGGGTTCAACCTTTTACTTCACTTGTTCATCTAGTTCTTTTCCACTTCAAAGTGTGATGACTTTTAACTATGCTATTTGATTAGGCTCTATATTGCTCAACTTGAACCTCTAAATTATAAATAGAATAGGCATGATTCCTTACTATTTGAGTGAATTTTTCTTCCATCCTCTTCTTAACTATTAAACTTAGAGCTGAGCACATCCATGAGTTTGTTTATCTTTGATTCTAGTGCTCCAAGCCTACCTTATTGAAAGCCTGGTAGCCCTTATGCTCTCATATTGCTACTTGTATTATTAGTCTAAGAAAAGTTTGTATGGTTCTTCCACCTTAGATTATAAGTACTAGAGTAAGGGTTATTACCTGGCCTCCCTTGCGATGCTCCCATGTAATTTACCTATTCAATCTCATCACTAGCCTTTAAGAAGCACTCTGTAGGTACATAACTCTCTTGACCACACAACTCGCATCCACGATGTACTGTTTTCATCGATTGCGATGATGTAGCCTATAAGCTATTCAATTGTTTAGCCAATGCTAACATCTGAGCTTGTAAGGCAGTCACCAAATTCATGGCAATAACGACCTTCTACTCCTTAAGAGACGGTTGCCTACTCCTTACTGTACTCTACAAGCAATTGTTATTTGCCATCTTTTCTAATAGGTCATGAACTGCATCTATCGTCTTTCACATTAGAGATCCCCTAATTGTTGCATTTATAGTACCTCATGTCTGTGTGGTGTCTCCGTTATAAAATTTTTGTAGCAAAAATTCCCTTGGTAGATTATGGTGAGGGCAACTCCTTTGTAGCTCCTTAAACCTCTCCCATGCTTTATATAAAGACTCACCTTCACTCTACTAAAAATTTGTTATCTCTTTAATGGATTTTGGTGGTCTTCGTCAGTGGAAACTACTTACTAGAAAGGATTGTACTAGATGCTCCCATATTATAATATCATCTTAATTTAGATAATTTATCCAAGCCTTAACTCGATCATTCAGAGTAAAGGGGAATAACCTCATCTGTGCAGCTTCTTCTGATAGGCCATTATATCTAAACAAGTTATAGATTTCCAAGAAGTTGACCAAGTGAGCATTCGGGTCTTCATTGGTCAAGTCGTAGAATTGAACATTCATCTAAAACATGTTCAATAACATAGGTTTGATCTCAAAACTGTTGGTCTAGATTGGGGGTCATGTAATTCCTTTTTTATTGGTGTTAAAACTAGGTCTCATGAAGTCCATGAGAGTTCTCTAATGCTCTCCTATATTTCTTTCTTCCATCATTAATCTGTCAATTTCTTCTTAGCGCTTTACTCATCTAAATTCTCTTTCATACTCTGTAGTCTCTGAAATTTCAGCATCCTCCAACTTGTTAAAACTCATAGTCACTCTTGTGTTCATGCATCTGTAATCACAAAAGAAAAGTATCATAAATACTTAAATCAAAAGAATCCAAATCAAATAAGATGTTAAAATAACAACCACTAACAATTGTACTAAAAACTTATTTGCTAGTTTTAGCTACACTGTAAGTATACAGGTCGTAACTTATAGTATAACTTATATCGATCCCATGAGTATTGATTCTAGATACCTAAAATTTTGAATTGCACTTTGTTTAAGGTTTTTAAAAAATTATAAAAACTGAAAATTAAACTAAACTAACAAAACTTGAATGAATGTAATTTCAGAAGAAAGAAAAACAAAGTAGATACGTAATAGTGGAGACTTAGGGGTTGTTCTATCCTTACTTATCTTCCTTTTACCCTATTGATTTGATTGTGTTTGATCTTAAATATCCTATGGTTTGATTACCCTCTCTTGAGATCTAATCAATTAATCCCAATTAAAATACTTAAGAGTTGAATTATAACTTTTCGGTTCATAATACTACTCTTAAACAATGCAATTGGATTTGAAACAATCCTAAGGAAACTTAACAAGTAATTAATATCTTTCTTCAATCACCTATTAATTAATTAATTTCAGGTCCGTTAAGCTACCAACTCTCATTACGCACCATAACTCAATTAAATCAAAACAATCTCTCGATTCAAAGTGATTACAAGTTCGACAATTAACACAAACAACTATACATTAAATCAATATAGTAAAAGTTGGATAAATAATTCAAGAACAATCTCTAAAATAGATTTATCAATCCATAATCATGTTTAAACAAACAGTATTCAAATTAAACACCAAAAGAGAAGTAGAATAAAGATAAAATAATGAAGATGATGAAGCTCTCTTTACTGGAAAATCTGGATAGCATTTGTTGAATCTTGATTGTCCTCCTTATTCTTGAGTTTCTTCACATTTATCCTCTTTCAAACCCCTCTATTTTTGTCTTGGATGTTCCCTAGGGTCATAATTATTTCTGCTCCTCACGTCTTCTTTAGTCCCTAAAACTTATAAAACATGTTTTGTACACATTTTCCCATGTCATCCCGCCAAATCAACTTTTCTAGTTTTGACCTCTGCTAGGTATTTTCACTATATCTTCATCTACAGACCTAAAAATGTCATGAATTTTGAAATGTAAGCTGTTCACATATTGGTATAGCACCCTATAAAATTTTATAACATTTTGAGCTTTATAAGTACACCTAATACCTTCCCAAATTTAGTTATGCGTAATATAATGTTCTAGCTTAGCATGTTTTGATTTTTCCTTTATATACTCTTCATAATCCGTCATATAACTTTGATATTTGATGTGTAGCCTTCTAACTTGATGGTCTAAATCCTAAAATTAATCCTACACCTCTTATAGAACTAAAAGTGCCTTAAAATGTTATAACCTGAACAATAATCAAAAGTAACATACAAAGCATCTTATTCAATAATTAATCCAATATGTACCCAAAATCATGTGAAATTTACTCTCAAATATAAAGTAATGATCATAAATACATGCATAAAAGATGTATCATTGGGTCATATCAAATTTCAAAATTTTAAACTTTAAAATCTTATATTTTAAAACACAAAACCCTAAATTCTAAAAAGATATAATTATAATTCTCTAAACCTTAGAATGATAATTCCCACAAGCGTGAATAATAACTATCATAATCAAAATGTTTTTTTGAAAAAGTAAATAAATATATTAAATTACTAAATTTACAAAGAATAAAAATGGTCAAAAATCCATATGACAAAAAAAAAAGGCTTCAAACTATAATGCCCCAAAACATCAACAACGTCTAAGTAATAAGAAAGCAAGTCCCGTATAAAAGCAAAAGGCAGAGATTGTTTACCATCCATAAAAGCCTTGAAATTGAAGCAAATCATAAGAGAATAGATAAAGAGCTAAAAAGAATATAATTTACAAATAAGTAGCCTGCTAACAACCTCCACATTACTACCATCAACCTACTGTAATGTTGTCCAACTCTATTATGCATTAGTTATTCTCAGATCGATTATATTGTTTTATCTATAATCTTTTCTTTGGAAGTTTCTATACATCTAAAAAACTCTGTTATTCCTCTCCCTCCATGCTTTATAAATGCTTGATTTAAAGGGCATTAAAAAGAGCAATTGGTCTTCCTATATAGCAAAATAGCTCTTTGGTAGCCAATTTAAGATATTTGAGAAGTTAATCATGTTGCTTTTAACATAGTAGGGAGCAATAGTCTGACTCCAAATGAATTTAGAGTAATCACAGCTAAAAAATAGGTGATTAAGATGTTCACAATATTTTTTGCATAAGGAACACCTAGATGGAATGTTGAGGAAGGGGAGCCTATCCATTGTTGAGAGCATGGCCTCGACACATAACCATAATAAAAAGGGAACTTTAAAGAGGAGACATTTACTTCAAATGATTTTATATCAGTGTTAGTCCTAACTAGCATGTCTAAAGACCTTTATGCATGATTTATTTGAGAAACTACTAAAAGCCTCATTAATCTAAAGATAATAATCCTCTTTACCTGGATACAGATTATAGGAATGTAGTATTATTGCCAGGCTTGAAGTAAAGAGCAACCATGTGTTACCGTTGATGCTGTTAAACCAAGGGAGGTTCCAATCTTGGTTTTGATGATAATAAAACATACTTAATCACTAATGGTTTGAGTTTGTGATGTTAATCTTAAATTTAGGTATGTTTCAAGAAGAATCCATTATGGAAAACTTAGAGTTTGAAGGTCAAAATTGAAGATATTGAAAATTCAAGTGAATTGGAAGTTTCAAAACCTTAGATAGGTTGTTTTAAATATGTTTGTAGGTTTTACTTACTGTTCAATTAACCTAAGGGCTTAAGTTTGATCATGCATTGCATTTGAAGTTTCAAAAGTATATATCATCTCAATTCATAGACCAAATGTTGTGTTTGAATTGTTTTAAGTTATTTGATCACTCATATAGCTTCAATACATGATTTCAAAGGTGTTTGAAGTGTTAATTATCATTAGAAACTTGTTTGGAATTGTTTGAAGTCAATTATGTAGAATTTTCTGTGTTTTCTGGACATCAACGGCGGACTATTCATCCACAACGGCACCATGCTTGAGTATTGTTGTACCCTGTCTCTAGAAGGCAGTAACAGCGGGCTATTCTTAAGTTTAGCGGCACTGTTGTATCTCGCAGAGGGTGTCGTTGTGCAGTCAGAACCCAACGGCTAGTTTTCCCCTTTTGGGTCTTATGCTTTTTGTCTCCTTCCTAACGTCTCAAAACCTTTGATAAACCCTCCTTTGGCCTCCTAACACTATATATATCCAGTAGAAACAAATTACAATATCTAGACACTCCAAAAACAGATTGAACCATATGAATTCGTCAAAAGCTTCAAACTGTACACTTCCTTACTGCACTTATTTATTTTCAATCTTTTGTTATCGAATTGTGTTTCTATGTGTAGGAATTGGTGTTTAATATCTTTCTTGAGTGTCTAGGAGCTTAATCGTTCTATCTTTTACATTTTAGAAGTGTTATTTCAAAAGATTAAAGCTAGAATTCATTCTTATTTCAAAACAGTCTTTGTTGAGACTATTATAGCTTAAATCTGAATTTCAGGTGATCAAACCTATTTCTAAAATCGTGTTGTTTGAGTTTTCAGTTTTCTTAAGGTCTCTAGATTGTGGTTAAACTTAATTTCGAATTTTTTTAGGCCTGTTTAAGCTATCATTGAGTTAGAAACTTCATACACTTCAAGATAGCACCTATTTTCACTGTCTCAAGTTTGAATCCAATTTCAATCTGCTTAACCTATTTCTTTGTGTTTGTTATTATTTTTTTCCTGTTTGTTTAAGTTCTTAAGAATCATATTACACTAAGTTTCAAATTTTTGGTTGAATATTTGATCATTTGTATGCATTAATTTGTTAAGACATCAAAACTGTCCAGTTTTTGGTGTTCTTCATTTGATCACGAACTTCATTACATAAATCAATTCTGGGTACATAAAATTGTTGTTGTTAGTTCACATAAGGTGTTAAGATTGCTCTAGTATTTTTGGATTGATTTTTAAGCACTTATATTTGTGTTTTGAGCTGAATATCCATTGAGTGCTTAAACTGTCCAGAA
>JAOXYD010106424.1:0-11587 GCA_028565735.1 Pinacopodium congolense
CAGTTTTAAAGTAATCTAACTAACGCAACACTTCTATTAGCTTACTTTGTTTAAGGATTCATTTTATTATGTGAAGTCTTGTGATAGTTTTCCAAGGGTTGGTAATATTTCTAGGAGACATGAGATGCCACTAACCAATATTCTGGTTTGTGAAATCTTTAATGTTTGAGGTATTGATTTCATGGATCCAATCCCTTAGTTATGCTCTAACTAATACATCTTAGTGGTTGTTGATTATTTGAGTAAATAGGTTAAAGCAGTCGCACTTCTAACCAATGATGCACAAGGTGTAGTTCATTTCCTCAAGAAGAATATATTCACTCAATTTGGAACACCTAAAGCCATTATAAGTGATGGGGGAACACATTTTTGTAACAAGCAATTTGAATCCTTTTTATCCAAGTATGGTGTTACCAATAAGGTTGCTACACTTTACCATCCTCAGACTAGCGATTAAGTTAAAATATCCAACAAAAAATCAAAAGAATTTTGGAAAATACTATTAGCTCTTTAAGAAAACATTGGTCAATAAAGTTGGATGATGTACTGTGAGCGTATCAAACTACATATAAGACACCCATTGGAATGTCTCCTTACAAATTGATATATGGTGAGGCTTGTTATTTGCCTGTTGAGTTAGAACATCGTGCCTATTGGGCTATCAATTTTCTTCATTTTGACTCAAAGAAGGCTAGAGAGGAAAGGCTTTTGCAATTGAATGAGTTAGATGAGTTTTTTCTCGAAGCTTATGATAACTCTAAGTTGTATAAAGAAAGATTCAATATATGGCATGATAAGCATATCATTCAGCGAGACTTCAAGGTTGATGATAAGGTCTTGGTGTATAATTCGAGATTGAAGTTGTTTCCAGGAAAGTTAAGGTCAAGATGGATCGACCCTTATGATATGACCATGATTTATCCTTTTGGAATAATTAAAGTTAGCAATGGTCACTCATCTTTCAAGACTAATGGGCAAAGAATGAAGTTATATGCATCTAGTTTAGTTGAGGAGTCTTCTAAGACTCTTTCACTATTTAATCCTCAATGAACTAGGAATTTTTCAAGTTAGGTAAGAAATTATGTGTGATTGTATTTTATTTTAGGTGTTAGGATCTTTTAAATAAAGTGTTGAAGCCTTTAAAATGTGTTTGAATTAAGTTTAGTATGTTTTCTTTAGGATATCTTTGTTTTGATATGTTTGATTTGAATTTAGGTGTGTTTTTAGCCTTGAATTTGAAGAAAATTAATGGATATTTCAATTCATGTTGTTAAGACTTGAATTTAGGAGGTTTTAGTTAGAAATTTGGAAGGAAATTGATCAAATTAAGCTTTAGGCAAACTATTAACAGCACCCTGATAGGATCACATTGATGAATGAGAGGGTGCCATTGTTTACAACATTTACAGGTTATTAATGGCACCCTAGTCATCTATCAACAGCGTCGTTGAAGGAAGAATAGGGCGTTGTTAATAGATGCAAAATATATAAAAACCCAGCAGTTTACATGTTTCCTTTCTGCCTCTTTTTCGCCCTAAATCTTCAAAACTCCATATCTTCCTCATTTGTCAACCAAATTGAGCATTCTTAGAGTCTATTTATCATATTTCAAGTCCTCTACAACATTCTGTCTTCAAATCACTCTAAAAATTAACAGATTTTTCAGAATCTACCCTAACATATCCGAATTTTTTTCTCTATTCAAGGTATTCTTTTTCAATTTTCTCTTGATCTAGGCATTCATTCAATTGAAATTTGGTATCATTGTGTTCATAATTTCATAAGCTTTCCATTGATACCAATTTTGCAACCAATCATTTCGACCGAAATTTTGTGAATTTTCAAATAAATTATAAATTTTTTCAAAACTTTTTTGGAAAAATTTTCTAATTTTATTTTAATTTTATAACTTATTTCGGTGTGTTTGTTAAACAGTGTTGATTCAATAATACCATCGATAAAACAATTAGCTTAGGATCCTTCCCAATTCACGAGTATGGATAATTTCAACTGGTACCAGTCGTACCAAATCAACGCATTTATTGAAGAACGACCAATCCATCTGGACATTGAGGCTCAATTCGACCTTTCGAGAGCATTTAGGAGCACCGGATGGGAGACGATAGTGACCTTTTCAGGTCTTTTGTATCTTAACTTCGTTCACAAATTCTATGCGAATATCGAGGATAAGACGGACTCAGAGACGATTAAGGTTCGATCTTTTGTGCGAGGTATTCCTATTTTGTTAACTCGTGCATAGATTTCAACTTTGTTGGGCGTATCTGATGAGGGTGACATTTATATAAAGACTAAGGATCCATTGTACAGTGATTCGATTTATACGGATCCCTCTTTTTTCGTACCTACTGTGAGGGAGGCTTTAGCTTTGACTAGGAACAACAGATATTATACCACTGCTAACCTAAGTAGCCGGGAGCGAAGTATTTTTTTCCTCCTTAGTTCTAATGTTTTCCCTTAAGCTAGTGGACTAAATGAGATGAGGTTTGTTGACATTTATTTGCTACATAAGATTTTGTTGGAATAGGTGCTGTTCCTGGGATACCGTTATTGGGATTTATCATTCTTGGTATGCGGGATGTGGATAAGCTTAAGAGGCCGATCAAGAATTTCAGTTTTCTTTACTTATTGAAGAGGATCTTTATGGATGTTAAAGTTTCTTTAGATTATGAGGAGGTTGTTGATTCATCCTCTAAGGTTATGATCAATGCAGCCCTGTTGAAACAATGGAGTTTTATTTTTTGTCAAGGGAAATGGATAAAGAACGGTACTAAAGACTCCCTTATACCTGAGGCAACACCTAAGGCTGAGATGGGTGAGGCATCATCTGACTCTACTCCAAGTGTGTCTCGACTGAGACATGTTTCGCCTGTTGCCGCCCCACCATCATTATCGGACGATCCTCATATTGGAATAATGCAATACATGATTAACATGGAGGGTCGTCTCAGTTCTGAGCTTTTTTAGTTTCTTACCGCCTTTTTTTCTAAGCTTTATGCTTTTTTAGGGGTAGTCAATTCACGGTTGGATTGCATTTAGCATTAGTTAGATAATTTGACTGCGTGAATACATGGTATCGAGGATTATCAGTGATCCAAAGATGTTGATGACTAGTTCTTTTGGTTATTCATTTTGTTGTTTTAGTTTTTTTTAGTTGTTTTAGATTCGTAGTATAGGTTTCTCTTTCATAATATAAGTTTATATTGTCAGATTTGTTGCTACTTTTCATTTTTATTTGCTCATTGATGTATTGAATTCCATATTTATATGAGTATAGCTCCTTTTATCTATTTTTCTGTGTTGTTTGTCTTCTTATTTCAGTTCTTGCATGTATGTTCCATTACACCATCGGATCTTCAAGTCAATATCACACGAATGTATTTCTTTCTCTACTCTCCTACATTATGTTTTTCATTTTCTATTTTAAACATTAAGGACAATGTTTCGTTTAAGTGTGGAGGATGGATTTATCATTTAGATCTATTTATGTACTTGAGTTTTGTTTTGTTCAATAGTAATTTGATTTATCATCAATCTCATCATAGTCTATAAGTTATGGAAAATTTTTTTGATTTTGATCCTTTTATTATTTATGCTTTCATTTGAATTCAATTATTTTGGCAATTTAAAATGTTATCTAGATTAATTTTGACTCTTAATGATTAAATTCCTTTAATTCATTTCATAATTTGGATGGTAAATACCTAATGATTAGAATGATATTCCACATATAAAATGCAACTCTCTGATTAATTTTGTAACGTCTTTTAAGGCATTAACCTCATTCAAAGAAAAAGAATCGGAATTAACTCTAAAATTTTTTAATAATTATTACTTAATTAGTTAAATAAGTAAGTAGAAATACTCCTCTTATTTCTAATCTTATGTAAGTATATATAAAAAAACAAAAGAAAAAGAAGAAATAGAGAAAAAATAAAAGAAAAAAGAAAAAGAGAAATAAAATAAATTTATATGTATACGAGATTTGAAATTATGAATGGGACAAAATAGTCAGTTGAGTTACTGTGACACAATTAAGTAATCGAGGGTTGTTCACGACAAAATGTTCACCTTCGCGTAAAAAGACTAAAGTGACTTCTCAATTATTCTGTTTACGAATTTAATTAATTAGGTGATTAATTCTTTTTTTAATTTTTGTTTTAAAGGATGTAGAAATGTCGAAAAGATGATGCATTAAACTTAGACATTTGCCTTTTACATGTGGAATTGATTTTTAGATTTAGGTTGAAACTTGAAAAAGAATGAATTTAATTAAATGCAGCTTCGATTTGATATGATTTATTAATCTTATAACATTTTCATGTGCCAATATTTTTGAAGGATCAAGAAATTTTCAATAATTGTTGTATCAATTTTGAATTGTTTTTTCTTATTTTTATATCCTATTATGAACTTGATGATGAATTAATTTGCTTAAGGACAAGCAAATGCTTAAGTGTGGGGGAATTGTTAGAAGTCAAATTGATAGAATTTAAATTGTTAATTTTTTGGATTATGACCCCTATTCATAACTTACCATTCAAATGCATATAACTGAAGATTAAGATTAGATTTTGTAATGAGAAACATTAAGGAATTAAAAGATTCAAGAATACTGTGGTGCATTGGTTGAATAGAATAAAAATGGGAGTTCTTTAAATCGATTTTACATTGAAAACCAAAATGATATTAAGTGAAAATCAACGTGACGAAAAGCAAGTGCACCTATCGAACAAGTAATAAAGTAAAATACATTTAAGACTTCGAGTGTCGAACCCACGAGGAAAAATGTGGTATTCTTAAATTAATTACCAGATTAATTAGATTATAATTATCTAGGAAAATCTAATTTAATTGATTAAAAAGAAGAAAAGATAAAATTAATAAGCTATCCTAGTTATGCGTCAAACCTTTACAATTTTGAATTATAAAATGATTTATAAAATTATTGAAAATGATAAACTTGTGGAATCCAACTCTAGATAAGTGATTGATGAATTAATTGAGCTTAAAAAAAATTCAAAGGCGGATTAGAATTCCTTCACAAATTCAAGACAAAGCTATGGTTAAGACTTATGTCTTTTCTCCATTAAACTTAGTTTAAAGTTTGGTTATGCTTTAAATCTAGCTAGTGGGCCTTAATTTCAAGAAGGTGATTTCTGAACTTGTAATCTCATACCTTTAATTCTCACAAATAATCTAGGTTTGGCCACGTAAGGATTGATTTATGATGTTTATTGAATTTTCCAAAAACCTAGGTAGATTTCTCGGATCCTAGATTATTTTTTCACTCTAATCTTAACTGATCAGGCCAAAATTAGAACTTTAAGAGCTTCAATAAACAAAATCAAATCTTATTACATGCATTCAGGCTCTGGTAAAACAATTAAACACAAATCTGAAGGTGGAAAATGGATTTAAGCACACATAATCATCAAAGCATATAAAACATGCATCTTAGGTGGATTATTATTAATTGTCATTATTATTAGTTTAGGAATTTAAAGATGATTCTTTTTATCATAATCAATCTTACATCTTCTTATGTTTCCTTTAATCTTAATCACATATGACTAGACCCTATTAACTCTTAAAATCCTAGTGTGTTGATATTCTTTGTTTTTTATATAGTTGCTGCCAACTTCTATTCTCATGTATCAAAGAGTAACCTATCCAATCTTTCTCACTATTCTAATAGTACAAGTAATTTTTTTAGTATTTTTAGTCCATTAATAATGTTTATAAAATATGTATACATGTCTAACTTTATATCATCATTCTTTGTAGAGTAACTTAAATTGATGTATAATTATTGTTAGTCCATGTATGGCATCTAAGAGGGGGAGGGGGAGGATGAATTAAGTGACTAAAAATTCTGCTAAGTCCTTAAAACTAATTAAAAATATTACCATATTATTAAATGTTGAATCATAAATCAATGTAATAAATAGTATGATTATATGAATTGAAATAAGATAAACTTTAAAAAGTAAAGATATAAGGAAAGAGAGACGTAAATTGATTTATAATGATTCAGCATACAATCCAAACCTATGTCTACTTCCAACTTCTTGTTAAGAATTTAACTATCAATAATAACTTTTACAATCATTTTCCTTTTTTATGGTCAGTAGGGTAACTTTTATAATCACTCCCTTTCTTATATAATTTACAATAACCCATTACAATTACAAACTAACAATCACACCGTCCTAAAATTATTATACTTTATAATAATGTCTCACTTGACCAATCCAAAGTGCTTAAGGGGTTCTTTAAAACTCAAAATGTTGAATGTAGAACAAATGTTCACAAACACCACTAAAATAATCAAAACAATAAGCAGAATACTTCCCAATTGAATTTCTTTGTGTTTCCCACACACTTCTTGATGATATCACACATTTAACACACATTTTTATAAGTGAAAATGTCACTGATGAGAAACATTAAAACATAATAAATTCATTTTACCATTGATAACTATCTGTTACTGTTAAACTACTACTCATCTAGTCAATTTCATTAGCCAACTAGTTACTGAGAGTTTAATCTCATCCATTGGTTGACTAACTTTTATAAAAACACAACACACTAGTCAACCACTTAGGCCAACTGATTGACTTCTTACTAGTTGAAAATTATACCATATTGATCAACCAGTCCCAACTAAATTGACACATTGGTCAGCCACTACTAAACAAGCTAGTTAACTAGTGGTAGCCCTGACCACAGTTAATAAACTGCAGGTTACGGTTACAAAACCGTCAGTTATAGTTTATGAAAATCTATAAACCTTAACATAATCGCTAGTTTACAGTTTAAGTTATGGTTTGAAAACCGTTAGTTATGGTTTAATCGAAGGTTTACTACTGATTTAACCATAATCATTGTTTTATTAATTTTAAAATTTTATTTCCAACTTAAAATTTTTAAATTTTAAATTAAAAAAATGTCAAACATAATAAGTTGGATATAAAAATATAAAGTTAAATGAATTAAAAATATATGAAAACTTTATATAAATTAGAAAGATAAAATTAAATAAAATAATGAGTTTAAACTTAATTTTAAAAATTAAGAAAAAATAAAATTAAATAATAAAAATTAAATACTGCTAATGACAGTGCCAAACCATTGGCCAAAACTGCCAAACCGTCTGCCAACCTACTACCATGGTTTCCAAACCGTTCCAACGGTTGGCAGTGCCAAACCATACAGTAAACCATTGCAATGCCAACAGTTTGGCAGTAGTGCCAATTGTTGGCAGTAGTTTTAATTAAATTTTTTTTAATTTTTAAATTTTCTATAACTATAACATATTTCATCTATAATTCACAATTGTTTCATTTTTAAAAATAATACATCTTTATTTCAAACAAATTTTCACACAAAATTACATATATTTTTTAAAATAATTTTGTAATATAAAGTTAAATTTTGTTTTTTTAAAAAATATTTTTAATTAATTGACCGACGGTTTATAATTGCGAATAAACTATCGATTTAACATCCGGTTCACAGTTTTTAAATTAGTTTAACCATAACTAAAATTATTAATAACGGTTTCGGTTACGATTTACAATCATTGACTACGATTACGATTTCTGAACCGTAACCCTGGTTATTAAACTAACGGTTAGCCGGTTAAAAACCTAATCGTGGTCAGGGCTACACAACCGTCTTATTTTTAAATTGACCATGAAATACTCTAATTAGGGTTAATACTTAGTAATTAGGTGCCTCAAAAAAATTTTAATGGGTTTAAAATCATTAATACCCATTATTTTTCAAAAAGGACATTTTTGTCCTAAACTTATGAAATTCCTGAAATTCATCAAATTAGACTTGTTTTCAATCTGAATCAATGTCATTTGACTATAATACATATTTTGGGTATTTTTATCATTTGTTTTGGTAGGATCCTTAAACTCCCTATTCAAGTAAAAATACTGTTTATTCGGGTTTACTATACATCTGAAAATACTATTCATCTAGACTAAAGTCTATAAACAGGTAAAAGGAAAAGTTCAGGGTCTTATATGGATGATTTTTACTTTACCTAAACACATTCCAGTCAAAAAAACTTCCCAACACCTAAAAAAAGATTTCTTATCTTACAAACATATTGAAAACTTCCTCAAAAAAATTTTAACTCATCAAGAGGATTATTTTAAAATATGCCCAAAATATTTTCCCTCTTGATTATGCAACGAACAAGTTTACTCTAGATATGAATGTATTTGTATATTATATGATTCTTTGAAACATAATAATAAGACCAAGCAAAAATGCACATAAAAAAGTACAATAATAAATCTATTCAAACTCTAACTTGGTCTTCCATCTTGAGTCTCTTCTACTTTATCATTATATGCTCCACTTAAGCTCTAAAACTCTTCCTAAAAAATACTTGTCAATAAGCCTATCTTGCCAACACTTGAAACACAACAAAACATCAGTAACAAGATTGTGTTGTTCTTATTAAATTCAACAATCTCTCCATTTTTTATGATGATAAAACCATGTGATATTATATCCCATTCAAACCAAAACAAATAGACTTTGCTAATTCGTAGGGGATTCCATATGCCCTATGTTACTCAAAACAAGGCATAAGCTAAAGATGCTTTTGGGTATTAGACTTTCTCCATCAAAGATGTAGCACTCCACCCTTTCACCTAGCAACATGAAGCTTGTATTGTGCTCCAATAACTCTATTTTCACAGTTTTGGTTACTCCCATTTTGCTCATTGCTGCTAAGGTAATTACTTTTGATTTCTTATCCTTTAATTACTAAGATGTTTTAGGTAGCTAGGTTATCTCTTGCCTACCCATGGATCAATAGTAGTTTAAAAGGCTGATCTATTCGGGAATCTTTGGATCTATGGTATTTTCAACTCCCTAAATCATTTTGTTGTTTATTACACCATTCTTAACCAATACCATTTAAAATTCACTAAATACCACTTAAATATTGTTTAAACATACTCCCCTTTTATATTTTACCAAAGGTAATAAGACAATATTCAAATAATATCACAATTCCATAACCAAACACATATCCATTACAAAATTCTCAAATTGTCCCCTTACAATAGTTCCCCTTGCATAAATTATAGTTTAGCAACAATTTCAAATTTCACCAAACTTAAATAAACTTAATTTTTATAAACTCTATGTTTTCAAAAAATTCTCAAAAGCTCTCCATAAATTAATTAAAGTCAATGACTCTCCTTAAATTTATGCATAATATCCATTAAAGTTTTAAAATTATTAAACATGTAAACTCTTTTCAAAAATGGAAAATTAAAAAATTAAAAAATTTATTAAACTCTTAAAAAACTTAAACTCTCCTCCTAATTAAGACGTAATGTCACTTTAAACTCTCATCCTTTTTGGCATTATAAAAAAAGTTAAATAAACATGTACTTAACAAATAAACATCATCAACTTCATTCATAGAAAAGGAAGAGGTTTAAGTATCATTGACATAATCCTCCATAAAAATGAGGATTTAATAAAAGAAAAAAAGAGTCATACATTAACATCCACAATCAAAAGTATCAAAACATATCATCCAAAGTACAAAAATACATTATCAAAACACAATACAAGAAAATCTTATGACTCTCCTAAAAGGTGTTGTTCATGTTACTAATCAGATTGTAGTAGAAAAAGTTAAGAGTTAATGTCCTCCTGTAATGAATATATACCATCAAAATGTACCTCAATACGATTAAGTCTATTTCAAAATGTAGTAAGCTTAGATTGAATATCAAAAGAATCTTGAAGAGGTAGAGACAATATAACCTTATTGTCGACATATAAGGAAATGGTGTGACTCAAAGCAAGCTCATCATCACCACCAAGATAGATAGTAAGAGGTATTGACTGTCACCATCATTGATGTGATTGCATCATGTGATCATTTGAAAATTGATATTCCTATGACTAAGAGTGGATTAGTCAAAGAAAGTATAAAGTTCAAACTCATCTTCCATGGAAGGAACACAAAAGTGATGGAAGATCTGACCCTAAATGAGAAAGTAAGGAATATTTTGGTTCTTTTTGTTTAAAAGAAAATGAATCATATTATGAAGTATAAAATCTCCTAAATGTATTCTCTCACCTAGCATTAAAGTAGAGAGGAATCATAAATCATTTAAACCTAAAGATGAATGGCCCTAGAAGAAAGGAAATTGTATGTGATAAGCAAATGGTCAAAACAGGAGATTACATTATGCACTCTCACATCACTGGGTCTAGGAGTAATTCCTTCATCAACAGGATTTTAACTTTGATGGCCATAGAAAGCTACTAATTTTGATGAAACAATTGTAAGAATAATATTTTTTAGGATTAAGCACTCCTAAAATCTTATTTTTAATGTCTCTAGAAGATGAATAGAAAAACCTTTACTCTTGATAATACATTGTAATGATTACCTACTTATTGCTCTCTAAGATTACAAAGGAAACATAGATTTTAGTGGGACTAATCATAGAGGAAGGGGTAAGAAGTTGTTCCTACCCTTGATCAATAAAAAATTGAACTAGGCCATATTGTTTAAAATGATCTAGATGAGAGGAGTCAATTGGACAATTTTCGTGTAACTCCTTACGGATATAGTCATAGAATTGAAGAGAGTCAGTATCAAAGTATTCATCCCTTTAAGAAAAGGGTGATGTCCTACCTTTATATATGCTACGTCCTTGAGTTCTAACTATAGTGAAAAATCAAGATAAGATATTAAAGAAACTTAAGGGTCAATGTTGTGTTGATTAGGTGACTTTAAAACTTTGAATGATTTTGAAAAGATTTTACTTCGAAAACCAACGGAATTAAGACAAGTGCACCTATCGCAAAAGTAATATAATGGATTAAATCTCAAACTCTGAATATCAATCCCACAGGAAAAAGTTTGCTTAATTACTAGGTCAATTAGATTACAATTATTTAGGAAAAATCTTGACAATTTGATAAAACTCTGAAAATTTCTTAAACTAGATTACTTTGGCTTAAACACTTCAAAAATGATTTTTAAATGCTTATGAACAATTCTGAAAAATGATTTAATTAAGCTTTAAAACACATTTAAGTTCTGATTAAAGTCCTTCAGAAAATCAAAACAAAGTTATGGTTAAAACTTTTCTTTTTCTCCATTTAATCTTGTCTAAAGTTTGGTTATACTTTTAAATCAAGTAAATGGGATTTAATTTCAAGAAGGTGAGTTATGGAAAATTAATCTCAGAGCTCTAAATTTCATTAAAAAAAATCCAAGTTTGGTTATTCAAGGATTAATCTATGTTGTTTATTGATTTTTCTAACAATTTAAGATGATTTCTCGTGTTTAAACTATTTTAAACACTAATTTTAAGTGGCCAACTTAAAATTGGTTCAATTAGTCCTTCAATAAAAAAAATTTAAACACTTTAACATGTCTTAGAACTCTTTCAAATCATTAAAATGTCAGTCCTTAGCAATAAAAATGATTAGCTACATATTTGCATTAAAGCATACAAGATATGCACTTTATACAACATACTTTGATAGATCTGAAATTAAG
>JAOXYD010106435.1:0-11586 GCA_028565735.1 Pinacopodium congolense
TAAACTCAAATCATTAGTGATTAAGCATGTTTTGTTATCATCAAAACCAAGATTGGAACCTCCCTTGGTTCAACACTTGTAACCAAGCTCTCTACGATTGCCTGCAATAACATCCCGTCAGCTTATGATGACAATGACGGAGGTGGAGCCATGGGCTAAAAATGCAGCTAACTTAGATAGCTTGGTGACAGAGAACTGAATCCATGTTAGGAGCTCTCATATGAAAAGTAATGATGATCCTTCCACTCTAAATTGGGAGTGTAAGGATTATATCATTATTATTGGCCCTCTTAAAAACCTTTAGCCATATAAAACTGCTGCTCATTTTACACAAAAGGACACATATCAATAGAATACCCTAAAAAGGAATAAAAATCACATACCTTAATGTTAACCATATCTATCACTACTTACTCAACTAAGGATGTGAGATTTATTACTTGTTGTTCCAACCTTAAGATAGTTGCAAACTCAAACTAATCATTATAAGAATTAATGCAGGAAAATCAAAACAAAAATTACGCTGAAAATAAGTTTTTATTTGAAAAGGCTATAAAACAAGAAAATAGAAAATAAGTTGAAAATATCAACAAGAACATAAACAAAAAGAACAAAATCACAATGCCCACTCCCCAATAGTGACGTAAAAAATTTGATAGCTTATCGCAAACTGTTAAATAATAATAACTAACTAGACCTTATAATGCAGTAGATGACAAGTTAGGGTCGAACCACAAGGAGTTAGAATGTTACTACTATTTCTAATGTTGCAAAGAAAAGGAAAAAAAAACCCTGAAGCAATGAAAGCTAAACTAAGATAAGATGTAATAAACACAATCAATAGATAAACACAAAGCAAAACACGAAAAGACTACTAAAAATAACAAAAAAATGGGCCAAATGTATCATCGAGATTTTGGGATAACTATTATACCTCAAATTAAATAAAAAATGCTTTAGCCAAAATGCTAGCCTATAAGTTCGAACAAACTCTCAAATCCTCAATTCCTCTAACTTATGTAAATCTAATATGCTCTAAAAATACTTATATCTTTACTATAACCTTAAAAAAACCTCTATAAGTTTAATAGTAAAGATGCATTAGGTGATAAGGAACAACTAACTTAGGCCACTAACAAACAATCTTGGAAATTGTAACCTAAAGGTATAAGACCTTAAACTAGTTAGTTAAGTATGCTAATAAATCCAACTAGCCTATTGCTACTTTTAGAAATCGCTAAGGACTATTACGTATCACATGTTTAATCATAGCATTCAAATTAGGAATTACATAAAGTGTGATCAAGCTTAAAGATAATACCTAATTCATAACATTTAACCAAAGTCCCAAACCATCCTAAGCTTAAAAACACCAAATCAAGCAAAACTCAATCATATTCCAACAACTAATCACCCTTTCATCCCCCCCATACCTTCAAGCCCTTAGGAAACTAGCCACACATGGTTAAATTAAGCAAACTTGACATTGAATAAACAAGACCCATACTTAATTAAAGGAATTTAAATATAGAAAATATGAAATTAATGTTGCAAACCTCAATTTAACACTTAATCTTAGGTAAATTTAAGCTAATTATGCTAATAATCAACTAATTACAATTAAATTAATAAAACCTAAAAATAACACAAGCAAAATTCTAACAATCCCAAACTGAATAAAATCTTAAATTAAATGAATTAGAATATAAGAACATGCATAAAATTTACTTACCAAACATAACCCAATAAAAAAATATCAAGAACATAAAGAAACTTGTAAGAGAAATCAACACATAAGCTACTATTTCACAAATGTAGATCTAAAATAATAAGAAATAAAGCTCAGCAACAATAATAAAGGATGGAAAAAGAATATAAGATGATCTATTGATATATTTGCAAAAACCCATACATTATCCAAGACATTTAAACTAAAAATCCATCAAACACCTAATCTATATGCATTATAAACTAAAAAAACAAAAATGCAACGCCAAAATCATTAAACAAAGGAAAACAAAGATGAAAACTATTAAAAAAAACTTGATTAAAATACTAGAAATCCAAATATAAGCAAAAAACCCAACCTATGAACCTAAGAATTTCAAGAAACAAGGAGAAACAAGATGAAAAGCTTAATAAAACTAAGGCCACCTCCTCTCTCACGTTTTTAAGCCCTTTATATATGACTTGGATGGCTACTAGAGCTTTGGAGATGTTTTGGGAGTAGTTAGGTCAAGTTTTCCCATAAGAATCATAAAACAAAGTCGTTTTACAATTTCTGTTTAAGTCCCAAAAAATTGACAATTTCTGTCCCTCTTTGCCTTTTTTGCTCTAACTCCTTCTGTACCCCTCCAATAGCCATGAAATTTGGTATGCAAGTTTCTCACATGATGATCTTATACCTCATAAAATTTCAGATCAACCAGAGCTTTGAAGTTGCAATTAATGCATCACCAAATTCACCTATACCAAAACTGATGCTTAATTAAGCTTGTCTTATTCTTTTCTTTGTCCACCCTTCATGGCATGTCTTATGGCCTTTAAATTTGGTGTGGAACTTCATAACATGATGTTCTAAGTCCTAAAATTGGTTCTACACCTCTTTTAGTTCTAATTGTGCTCCAATTCTACTCTAAACTTAGCCATTTCAACTTGTATTTGTGTCCTAAAGTCAAATCTGCAAGTAAACTAAAAAAGAACATAAATCAAGTATTTAAACATCAAAACAAGGACGAAATGACATTGAAACACATATAAAATATTATAAAATGCATCCCTATCACAATTATCGTTTGAGTTATTAAGAGAGATAAGTTTAAGATGAGGTTAATTATATCCTCATTTTAAATGTTTGATATTATGTTTCTTAGTAATTTATCATTTAGGAAACATAAAGCCAAGTATTGAATTGTTTGTATTTAAAACTAAATTAAGGCCTATAAAAAAAATTTTAGATGGCATAGTCTAAATGCCATACTTGGAATAAGAATTAAAGTTATAGAACTCCGCAAAAGAATGCATGATTGGAAGAAGAAGTTTTTATTCCTTTCTTTGGGAGATGGTAGTGAGTGGAGTTCCCCTACTACATAAAAGACCCCAACTTCATATGTAATTATAGAGATAAGTTTAGTGGCAAGTTTTCTATTCGAGCATAAGTCAGATGATTCCGTACATATCTCTTTTGGAGAGACATCATTGAACTATTATTGATAGAGGTTTTATTTTTTAATAAATTTATGAACTCTTTAATTATTCTAGGTTTGGAACATATATGTATTGATCACACTTTCTTTTGTTGTAGATATGGATTTTACTTGCAACAACCTTAAAGGTACAGAAACTCACTTTAAAAAGTAGGTCTGGCGAGGCAATCAAGAAGAGAAAGTATAATAAGTAGCATGAGGGAAGTTATGCAAAGTCTAAATCGACTAAGGAGAACTTTGAATAGGCAAATATAATAGATATACTGGAGCCATAACCTACTATACCACCAAATGTAATTTAGATTGAGCCAATGCTATGGAACTTTTATATTTAAGAACTATAACTCCTTGATGTGATATGACAAGGGTAAAGCTATTATGATTAATGAGGTATATTATACTCTATGGTTTGTCAAGTATAGAGATTTTGTGTTTGAGTTTAATAGTATGGGACCTCAATTTTTAGGTTGAATAGTGCTTACAAATAGAGAAAGTGCCCTAAAGATGCTAATTGGGATATGATCAACCACACTTCATAATACTACATATCCTGATCTGGAATTCTAACTGTAAAAGACTACTTTATCTTAATGTTTCTTCTTTTAACCTAGGTTTAATGTTTCTTTTTATAAGCAGTAATCATCAGGGTTATTTATAACAAGCATGCATATTTGAAGTCCAAAAAGCTCAATTGTTGAAATTGTTAATTAGAAAAGACATGGATAAATAGCAGGTTAATAAGATCAAAAGTCTACAAGGTTAAATCAATTATCTCCATTCTTGGATTAAATTTTTGGAAGGGGAAAACTAATGTTTGGACAAGGTCTTAAAATAATAAGAGGCTTATTTTTTTAAATAAAAATGAAAGTTAGTTACATTAAAAATAGAAGAGATTCTGTACAAGAAAAAGGTAGAAACAAGGTTAAAACATGCCTAAAAGTTGGTAATTAAACAAGAGAGCTTTACCATAAAAAACTAGAAATAGGTCTAAGAAACCAAGCTAATAGTTAGTCAAAAGAGCTAACTAAAAGAAGTCCAAAGAAACTAGCAACATTTCTACACAAGACTCAATAGTAAGCATAACATAGGAGGCTTATTAGACATAGAAGCAATTCAAGTTGTATATGTTTATTATAATAATGTGGCATGTTCCTTCTTAAAAGTTTTACCTCTACAAAAATTTGATTAAAAATAGACATAAGGGCTTGCCAGTTGA
Organism: Pinacopodium congolense; assembly: GCA_028565735.1. NCBI lineage: Eukaryota > Viridiplantae > Streptophyta > Magnoliopsida > Malpighiales > Erythroxylaceae > Pinacopodium > Pinacopodium congolense. The sequence goes on from JAOXYD010106435.1 coordinate 4,423, forward strand.
CTTATTATCACAAATTGGTTCATATATCAACAAAAGTGATGCAAGAAATGATGGTGGATAAGTTATTTTCAAGTTTATAAACTTATTTGAGTTTTTTTTCTTTTTTAAAGCTCAAATATGAATTTACTTTTGATGGGTTGACATTATAAATTAAAAATACATTTTATTTCAAATATAATGTTCTTCTTTTTAATGCTCTTGTAATTTTACGAGGAATTTAGTACATAGGTTTTATGAGGCATTTTAGTTTGACATTTTGTAAGGTCTTTTAATTTGACATTTTATGAGACATTTAGCATGTCATTTTTCTAGGAATTTTGATCAAATATCTTTTTAGGTGTTTTCCAATTGTTTTTCAAGGCATTATAATGAATATTCCCAAATTTCCAATTGGTTTGACACATATTATTGAAATTGGAAACTTGTTTAACAAAAGGTATGAAGTATTAACCATTCTAGGTCATTGGGATTTTGAAACCATCTACTATGTCTAACTTATATCGTTAAAGCATCACACCTTCTTTTATTCAATATAGGTCTATCCAATTTGGAGCAAGTTTCTCTTTAGCTTATAATGTTAACTATATTAATCCTTCTTAAGATGGGATGACCTTTTTCAATATTCAATTCTCTAACTCTTCTTTGATTAAAAATCTAAACCTTTTATTCATAGGTAGAGTTCTTAAACTATGCTTCCTTCTTCTTTTTTTCTATTAGGTCAAGCTACACTTTCAATCATGAATCATTATCATTATATCGAAAGTTTTGGACATAGGGTAATGGGATTTTTAGCTCAATTGAGACCAAAATTTCCATGCCATAAGTGAAATTGAAAGGAGTTTCTCTTGTGCTTTCCTAGGATTTGTTTACTAGCTTCATGAGTATACCTTGTAATACATTTGCTAAAACATTATTTTCCTAATCTATTCTCAATTTAAAATCTTACAATGTGCTTATGTTAGTGACCTTAAAGAGATTATTAGCTTATGAATGTAAAACGTATATGTTGAACCAAGGGTGGTTCCACCTTTGGTTTAATAATGAAAAAGTATTTTACTAATTTGTTTATAGAGCTTGTTATGTTTGTTAAGATAGGTTTGATGAAAACAAGTCATGAAATATTTAGTAAATACTAGAAGTGCACAAATGATGTGTCATGACGATAAGAAATATATGTGAAGCTCATGAAGTATGATGGAGATGTATGGTGATCAATTTGATAAGGAAAAAAGCATTGAAGTTTATCTTGAAGATTGAAAATAAAGGATCAAGTTTAAGATTAGTGTTTTGATTAGGTTATTTACGTAAGTCTTTGTAAGTCTTCTCTTTGGTCTTTGACAGGCCCCTTTCTTGATGACTAGGTGACCTGCCCGGCACCCCACAAAAACTGTCTAGTCGATATCCAATCCAACTAGAAAGTTCTCCTAGGGCTAAGCCTTTTCCCTTTTCTTCAAAATAATTTAAAGTCAATATAAAAAAGAAAAGAAAAGGAATAGCAGTGGAAGTTTATAAAGAAACATTTATTAAAAACTTCGGCAGCATAATAGCTGTTATTAAAAAAAAACATAACTTTTAGGTTCCTAAAAAGCAATTCAAAACACTTCTATCCACTTAACCAAAGCACCATTGCTACCTTTGGACTTCAAGTCCATTCAAAAACAATCTCAAATGATCAAAAACATTCCCGTATTTAGTTAGCGCAAAGAACATTTATAAACGATCACATTCTCACAAACCAAGTTCATGATATGTATACAAGGATGAACTATATATAGTAAATGTTTACAAGTTATATCGACATAAAAGATGTTCAAAGTATGTTTATAATTATGCAAAACAAGAGAAGCAAATGCATAAGCAAAATTGCCTACACAACTACACGTGACGAAGGTAGCTACTCAACTAATGGAGTCCCAGCTACTGAAGTCTTTGAGTGTGCACTTGGGAGGTTAAAATAAAAAAAAGAACAGAAAATAAAGGGTGAGCTAAACGAGCTCAATGAGTGTTATGGTTTCCATTGAAAACATTTATACAAGCATTAACCTCTACTAAGAACAAAAGTAATTTCCTTTTCTTTTCAAGCAATAATCAATGTTCTGACATAACAAATTCATAAAATCAATGCAAATGTAAGACACAATCAAGTCTTACTTTTTTTTTGTAAGGAAAATAGAAACAACCATCAATAGTTTCATGAAATTTCTCTTTTAAAATTTTCTTTTCCACAATCAGGTGATACCAAAATAGGTGCACTTGTAAGCTTTTCCTTTAACAATTAAAAAGAAGGCATGCACTTATCATCAAAGTTAAAGATTGTGTCCTTAGTTAAAAGCTCAGTAAGGGGCTTTGCTATCTTGAAAAAATCTTTCATAAAGCATCTATAGAATCTAACACTATACACTCTTGCATTATGAAGTGGCATTTTATCCAATTTAAAACCAAGTTGGTTTCTTCACATCTCCTTAGCACTTTATATAGATTCTCCAAATATGCGTCAAAGGATGTACTGAATAAAAAAATGCATGAATCAATCATATTCGCAAAAATTACTATCATATAACGCTGAAAAGTAGTAAGGGCATTACACAAGCTAAAAGGCATGCGTTAATATGCAAAGGAGCCATATAGACATGCAAATGTCATCTTTTCCTGATCCTCAAGGGCAACAAGAATTTACAAGTATTCACTGTATCCATTTAAAACATAATGAAAACTATGCCCAGCTAACCTTTCGATGACTTGATCAATGAAAACTATTCTTGTGGTATCATTCAACTTATTAGAGTCAATGCACATACGCCAACCAGTTACTTTTCTCATGGCAATTAATTCTTCTTGCTTATTCCTCATGAAAGTAGTTCCTCCTTTCTTTGGTACTACTTGAACTGGACCAACCTATATAGATTCAGAAATAGGATAAATAATACCAGCATCAAGTAGCTTGACTACCTTATTCTTCACCACTTCCTTCATGTTTGGATTCAATCTACGTAGAGGTTGGACCAAATGTTTACTTCCTTCTTCAATATATATGCTATGAGGACAAATAAAAGGACATAATCCTTTAATATCTACTAAGGTCCATCTTATAGCATTTTGATGCTCTCTAAGAACTCTCAACAATCTCTCTTTCATCGTATCACTTAATAATGATGAAATGATAACATGCAATTTAGATGGAGGCCTTAAAAATGCATACTTCAAGTTTAAAGGGAAAGGCTTTATTTTAAGAGTTAGAGGCTCTTCAGTTGATGGTTTTGGAAGGGAATGGGTTGGCCTATTCAAAGGCTCAAACCTTATAGATTGTATCCAGTTAGAAGACTCCTTTCCAACTTTTAATTCCTTTAAAGCTTCTTTGACTTCCTCTCCTTCATCTACTTTAACATTTGAATGAATCAAAGCCTTTTGCAATGAATTTGAACAAAGATATTCAAATCGATCAATTGGAGTAGAATGAACTCCAATGAAGTTACATGAATCCAGGGTGGATGGATGCTTCATTACTCGAAAAAAATTGAACTCAATCTCTTCATATTGAAGCTTGACAACGAGCTTTTCACCATATACATCCATTAGTGCCTTGGTAGTAGCTATGAATGGTCGTCCTAAAATGATAGGCACTGTACTGTCTTCATTCATATACAAGAAAAGGAAATCCACAGGGAATATAAATTTATCAACCTTTACCAAATCTTCTTCGATGATTTCTCTTGGGTAAGTAACTGGTTTGTTAGCCAATTGCAGTGACACAGTAGTGGGTTTAGGTTTCACTAATCCCAATTTCTTGAAAATTTATAAGGCATTAAATTAATGCTTGTTCCAAGAGCCATCAAAGCCCTATCAATGTGTAAGTTACCAATTGTACAGGGAATGGAAAAGCTACTAGGATCTTTGAGCTTTAGAGGTAACTTCTCCAACAGGATAGGAGAACACTCTTCATTAAGCTTAACTATCTTATATTCCTCTAACCTTCTCTTCTTGGACATGATTTCCTTAAAAAACTTTGCATAAGAAGGTATTTAGGCAATTGCATTAATAAATGAGATATTGATATGTAACTTCTTAAACATCTATAAGAATTTCCTAAATTGGTTGTCCAAGTGTGTATTCTTCAACCTTTGAGGGTATGGTATCTAAGCTTGTAAGGTTATACATTTGGATCAACAAATAACCTAGGTGGCTTATCTAAACTTGTAAAGTCATCATCCTTCTCTTTCTTCTTTTCTTCTTCCTTAACTCTCTGTCTATTTTGTCATGTCCTTCTTTTCTAATCTTCTTCACTCTCTACCATCACTTGCTTTCCTTTCTCGTCTTCCTTCTTCCTTTTACTTTCAACCTCTTTTCCATTTCTTAAAGTAATCTCCTTCACATGCTCTCTAGGATTAGCTTCGGTTGTGCTAGGAAGCTTACCATGTAGCCTTTCTTGTAAGAGTTAAGCAATCTGTCCAATTTGAGTCTCAAAATTTTTTATTGATGCTTCATAATTTTGCATTCTAGTCTCATTTGATTGAATATAATTAAGAGTGGTTTCTTCAAAGTTAGGTGCTTTTCTTTAAGGATGGTTGGCTCTAAAGCCAAGTGGAGGTGGTCTTTGAGGATTAGTTTAAATTTGTTCAGGTGGTTGCAGGTATTTTTGATTGTTACTCAATGAAAAATTAGCATGGTTCCTCCAACCAAGATTATAAGTATTTAAAAAAGGGTTTCATCTTTACCTATGGAAATTACTAATAAATTGGGCTTGCTCTAGTTTTCGGGTAAAAGGACTTCCTTCTTGATACTCTAATGATAAATGAGAGGTACTACCATAAGTTTCACATTCCAACTTATGAGAACTACTAGCACCAATCATCAAAATATCAAGCTTCTTGTTCAGTACTTCCAGTTGAACTAGAAAAGCTACTATATCATTGATTACATGAATACCATTTGGTTTCTTTGGACAAAGTTTTGAATTGTACTGAAAACTATTTATAGCCATATCCTTAATCAAATTGTAGGCTTCAGTCGCAGTCTTACACATTAGATTGCCTTTAGCTGCAGCATCAATGGTGCTATGAGTTGAAGGTGTCAATCTAGTCTAAAATATATCAACTTGTTGCCATGTGCTAAATCCATGACTTAGACACTTTGCAAGCATCTCTCTAAACCGTTCCTATGCCTCGTATGGACTTTAATTTTCAGATTACATGAACTAATTGAGCTCAATTTTCATTTTTGCTATCTTAGCAGGTGGGAACAATTTAGCAAGGAACAACTTCATCAATTCATCCCATGTAGTAATGGAACTAGGTTGAAGTGTTGACAACCAAGCTTTCACCTTATCTCTTATAGATAAAAGGAAAAATCTAAGCCTAATTACATCATCAGAGACCCCATTGCTCTTAAAAATATCACAAATATTAAGAAATTTTTGCAAGTGTTTATTAGGATCTTCTAAAGCTGAACCTCCAAATTACAAGGACCTAACCATTAAGATGATACTATATGGAATTTCAAAATTATTTACATTGACTCTGAGCCACATAATGCTATCATGGTTGGTTCCCTATTTTCTACTTGAGGTTTTATAACTACATGTTCCTCAGGGTCCATTTGTACAGTTTCAAATTCAATATCACTCGATGTTCCTACTTCTAACAGATCAAACGTGGTTGCACGAGCTTCTTTCTTTTTCTTTCTCAATGTGCACTCGAGGTCTGGATAGAAGTCTACTAGTTCGGAATTGCGTCCCTTAATATGCATATAAATTCAAATAAAATACTAAATAAATGAAAATAAAAAAGCAAATGAACTAATCAAAAAGTAATAAAAACACACTAAGCAAAATAAATAGAAAATAAATAAAAAATTAAGAAAAATTATAAAAATAGCATTTTACAAGTCTTAAAGTAATTGACACTAATTTTCCTAATATTAAGGTTGAGTAGTCCTAGCAACGATGTCAAAAACTTGTTGCATTAGTTAGGTGACTTTAAAACATTGAATGATTTTGAAGTGATTTTACCTTGAAAACCAACAGAATAAAAGCACGTACACCTATTGCAAAAGTAATATAATGGAATAAATTTAAGATTCCAGATGTTGATCCCATGGGGAAAATATTGGCTTAATTACTAGGTCGATCAGATTACAATTATTTAGGAAAAATCTAAATGAATTGATTAAAAATATGAAAATTGCTAAAACTAGATTAACTTGGCTTAAACACTTCAAAAATGATTTTTAATTGCTTCTGAAATTTTTTTTAAAATTACCAAATATGTAAATTATCTAAGGATTAGATTATTGATGATTTATTTAAGCTTTAAAAACATTTAAGGTTTGATTAAAGTTCCTTCACAAAATCAAAACAAAGCTATGGTTACGACTTTGCTTTTTCTCCATTTAATCATGTCTAAAGTTTGGTTATGCTTTAAAATCAAGTAAATGGGCTTTAATTTCAAGAAGGTGAGTTCTTGAAATTAATCTCAGACCTCTAAATTTCACAAAAAATCTAGGTTTGGTCATGCAAGGATTAATTTGTGTTGCTTATTGATTTTTTAACAATTTAAGATGATTTCTGATGCTTAACTTGTCTTAAAAACTAATCTTAAGTGGGCAGCCCAAAATCAGTTCATTTAAACCTTCAATAAACAAAATACAGAACCTTTAACATGCTTTTAAGCTATGTTAAATCATACAAACACCAATCCTTAGCAATAAAAATGAATTAGTCATATATATTGATCAAGATATACAAAACATACAACTTATGCAACATATCTTGAGAGATCTATAAAAATAGGTTGAATTTATAAATTTAAAGTGTACAAAATAGGTATGTAAGACTTTTGGATGTGTCTTGTAACTCCCAACTTGATCTAGATTGTAGCACAGCCTTCGAATCGAATCAAACTTGTAGAAAAATCAAAGAATATACAAGGTAGTAAGCATAAGAACAAGTACCTTGATTAAATTGAAAATAATAGCATAATAACAAGTAATCTGAGTTAGAAACCCCCTGAATATAAGTTATAAACTCATAAATATGTTTATACACGAAGCTCAGATGTTTAAAAATCTAGAAACAACATAAAAATTTGAAGAACAAAGTGTTTAAAGCTAAGAACTAAGAAGAGAGAAGAGAAATTGTCTCTAACTATTGGCTGATCTGATCTCTCTTAC
>JAOXYD010106446.1:0-11586 GCA_028565735.1 Pinacopodium congolense
GTCTTTTGTGTTTATCAAGTTAAGAATTTTTTAATTTTATAAAGTGATAGTGAATTTATTCTTATGCCTAAGAAAAAGAAATGAGTGAAAGGTTTTCCTTTAGCCTGTGAAAAAGGATTGTACTTATGACATTGATCATTTTCAAGTTGTTATAAGAACGAAAGCTCAACAGTGGTGTTAGAGATTGGATTAGGAGCAAGTGGATAGCTTCGAACTAGGATAAATCACAATGTACACTCACCTCTCTCTATGTTTAATTTTGAATTTATATTATCTGATTGCTTGTTTAGATAAATTTATTTAAGCTTCCGCAATTGATTGAAAGAATTTTTATACACTAATTCACCTCCTCTTAGTGCCATATCCATGCTAACATAAGAAATCTAAGTCATTCCCATTGTACTTGTAACAAATCAAGTCTGTTAATAAATGAAAAGGCATGCTCATGCTCATCTTTCCTCCAAACTTAAACCAAATTGTCCTCAATTTAGAGGATCAAAATAATTATAGAATAAAAAGTATTAAAATGGAAAGAGAACTTGAGTCCCTTGAATAGTGAAGTTTAATCTTTAAGCATGACTTGAGAGAGTTTATTCCATTCTATATTACTTCAACATGTTAGAGAAAAGGAGATATCTTAGGAGCCATAGAGATAAGATCCTTCTTCTTTTCCTTCTTTTGCCCTCTTTCATGTGATGAAGAAATAACTAACATTTAAGCAATCATTGAGCATATAAATGATCACCTCAACATAAAAGAGATTCAAATAAAAAATGGAAAAAACCAATAAAAAACATAAAAATAAACAAACACACATGCATTAACAAAGAAAAACAACTAAGAATAAAAACATGCTAAGTTTAAAGTCATTTTCTTGACCATGCTTAAATCTTTTAGTAAAATAAAAGAAAAGAAGCCATTCCCTTCTCTTTTAAGGGAGAGTCTCCAAAATACAACTTTCCATGGTGCCTAATATCCTTGAACATTTCTTTATGGAGTCTTCAACTCCAAGCTCCAATGATTGTGCACTTGAGTAACTTTAAGTGATTCTCTCAACCGAGCCTTGAGTTTACAAGAAACAACTTTAAATTTGATTTAATCCTCTTATTTCTTATCTTAACTACCCTTTTATCTTCTTACACTATTAATTTGTTAGAAATCACCATGGGTAACGTTTTCCTTCACACAAGGACGCATCCCCTAAATTTATAAGTAAAGATTGCAACTTAAGTATAGGTGGTCTCATGAAGGGGAATGAAATAGCATAATTTATTCTTTCCAAAGGTTTCTATTTTAATTCCTTACCTAATTACTCCTTCTTGTCAACCTATTCGTCAGCCTTATCATCCACTTCTTTAACAAAACTCACCTCTTGCTCCTTTACACACTCTTCAATCACATCTATTTTCATATTAGCACTACTCTTCTTGGGATCATTCATTATCTTGCTCATGATAAACTTAACCCGCTCATCGTGAATCCTAAGGACTAACTTTCCTTCATGCACACCAACCAATGCTCTTATAGTTTTCAAGTGATCGACCAAGAATCAATGGATAGTTTCTATCTTTTTAAAATTATAATACCATAAAATCTATTGGAATAATGAATTTATTAATTTTGACGTGCACATCCTCCACTACACCAATTAGCTTCTTTGTTGTTTGGTCCACCAACTGAATAAGCATAGAAGTTGGCTTCAGGTCACGTAGCCCCAATTTTCTAAAACTAGAAAAGGTATCAAGTTAATACTTGTCATAAATCACAAAAACATTTAGAGAATTCCAAGTTACCAATAACACATAAACTTGGATGGCATATGGCTAGTGATGATTGAACTATAACTCTCTAACAGGGCAGCTGATTGGTTGCCTTCCTAAGTCCTTTTGTTTAATAAGATGTCATTAAAAAACTTAACATACTTAGGCATATTCTCAAATTCTTCTATAAGTGACAAGTTGATTTTCAGCTTCTTTAATTTCTACAAGAACTTGGCAAATTATGCATCCATTTGATTCTTCTTAAATCTTTGCAAAAAATGAATCTTTAGCTTTTTTGGTGGCAGTGGCATATAAGGCTTCTCCACCTCTATTTCTTTTTCTTTCTCATGGCTTTTCTCCTTGGGTTTTTCGACCTTCTACTTGGGTTCCTCTATTTTCTTACTGCGTCTAAGCTTGATGGCCTTCAATTGTTCTATTGGATTAGACTCTATATTACTTGGAAGGCTCCCTATACTTCTTATAGATAACACATTGGCAAGCAACCCAATCTAAACCTACAAGTTGTGGATTGAAGAGGTATGATTCCTTGAAATTTGATCAAACTTTGATTCCATCCTTTTTTGGCTCTCATATTGACTCGTGGACCTAGAATTAAGTTCATCAGTTGACTTATCCATATTTGTTTCTAATCATCCAACCCTATCTTGTTGGAAACTATGTGGGCCTTATGCTCCAATATTGTTAGTCTAAGAAAAGTTTGGGAGATTTATAACACCTCATATTATATGTGTTATAGTAGGGATTGTTACCTCTTGGTTGTCTGCCTATGTAGTTCACTTTCAGCACTTCATCAATACCAATTATAAAGAAATTAGCAATGACATGGCTATCGTTCCACATAACTCACATTTAAGTTGCACTACTTTGATCGAAGAGGAAGAAGTATCTTGTAAGTTACTTAGTTTCTTGGTTAGGGCTCAAATTTGTTATTGAAGAGTCGTCTTTGAATTAATATGAATCATCCCCTTTTGGTCTTTGAAACCTTGTTTACTCCTCTCATTTGATTGTAAGCAATTATTGTTTTGTATTTCTTACAATAGATCATGGGCTGCATCTATGATCTTTCATATTAGAGAAACTCCAGCTGTTGTATCAATTAGTCCTCTATGTGTTGGTTCACTCTAATGTTGAATATTTATAAAAGGAACTCCTTAGGTAGGTTGAGAAGTGGAAACCTCCTTTATAACTCCTTAAACTTTCCCTTGACTTATATAATGATTCGCCATCACTTTCTCAGAAGTTCATCATCTCCTTAATGTACTTGTTGTCTTCATTAATCGGAACTACTTGGATAAGAAGACTTGTGCAAGTTATTTCTTTATAGTAATGTTCTTCGAGTTAAGAGTATTTAAGCATGCCTTGGATCTATCCTTAAAAGCAAAAGAAAATAATTACATCTTGGCTGCATCTTCAGATAACTTATTATATCGAAAGATGTTACTAATCTCGAAGAAGTTTGCAATATGAGAATTGATGGGTCTTCATTTTCCAACCCATATAATTGAACACTAATTTGAACTATATTGAGCAAAGCTAGCTTGATCTCAAAATTGTTAACTTACGTGGGAGTCATTGTGATTCTTTGTTGATTTGCAATGAACCCTAGCCTTATAAATCCTATAAGGGTCCTTTAGTTCCCTCTATGCTCTCATTCTTCTACCATTGTTCTTTAATGGTCTCTTTGCACTTTTCTCTTGTTAGCTATCTTCCTTGTCTTATAATGTTTGAAACCTCTTTGTTGATTAGCTCAATTTTCCTTCTTACGCTCCTTGCATTCACACGCTTTGAAATAAACATTAAAAAGAATAAAAAACCTTAAACCTAAATCACTCAAATCGAATAAGATGCTAAAACTATTAATCCCCAGCAATAATGCCAAAAACTTGTTATTCGCTAAGCTAAACTAACTTAACTTGTTTCACGCTACACTGTAAGTTAATGAGTCATAAACTTATAGTGTAATGGATATAGTCCCACAAGGATTAGGTTTAGTCACCTAAAAATTTATGTTATATTTTGTTTACGGAAAGAATTCAAATGAAAATATCTGAAAAAAAAACTAAAGGAAAAAAACTTAACAATTTAAAGAACAAAGTGCAGGAACTTGAGAAATCAAGGTTTAGGATTAGGAATTACTTTTATCTTTATTTTGATTCCCTATTATCTTATTGATTCAATAATGTTTGGCCCAAGATATCCTAATGTCTTAGTCACCCTCTCTCAAGGTGCAACCAAATTTCCTTAGTTGAATATGATAGAAATAGCTTTGGAATCTCTTCACCTACAAAACTTTTCCTAAATGCCTAACTTGTTGTGAAGTAATCCTATTTTCAATCAATTAATTAATGATTATCTTTCTTTAATCAATTAATAAACCTAATTTTTTCACGTTTATTGAGTTCCAACTCTCTTTATACATCTCAACACAAATTCTTTAGCTCTATCTCTCAATCTATTGCAAGGTATATGCGTAAAAAATATCACAACCATTCATTCATCAAATCAATAAAAAACGTTCCACAAAATATGTCAAAAAATAATTCCTAAAAGAGAGTTAAACCACTCATAACGTTAATAAATCCCCCAATGACCATGTTTTCCATACAAAATGATAACAAAATAGAACAAGAAATAAAAATAGTTGAAGTTGAACACTCTTACATTCATTCCATTATGCAAGAAATTCTTGAAGTTGGGTTATTCTTGAAGAAGTGGATGTTTGATATTGATTTATCGCTTGGAAAGCCTTTGATAACCCATTTTGAGCCTCTTCTGGAAAGTTTCCAAATGATTCTTGATGGCTTCTACAATTTTCAACCATTTAAATATGTCCCACACATCTTAAAATTTTCAAAAACCTAAAAAGACATGTAATTGGTTCCTGGAGTAAGTCACGATTGTTACTTTCATGGATTGAAAAGTCTCTGTAATGATCATGACCTAGATGTTTACCTTGATTCTTCATCTTTTCTCCTTTGAAAAATTTTCCACCTTTCTACTATTCTCAATATTTTTGCTATAACTTCTCCTACACACCTCCCTAATGGTCATAGGATTTGGGCTTTTACAAAATCTAGGATGTAAATTTTGTTGTTATTCTTATATTAATTCTTGAGTTCCAGATTTTGAATTAAATTCATTCATGGATACCTATAACCTTGAGTTTAATTGTTATGCAAACGTAGACCTTGTTTCAAAACATGGATTTGTGGCTAATTATATTTAGAGATCAATTTTATGCATTGGATCATTCCATCTTGGGGATCTAAAGATAGGCTTACATAAGATATCTAGGTTAGGTGTGAGCTTAACCAAAACAATAAGTTCCTTAGACCCTTTTTAAAATTCAATAAGTTGATTAGGACCGAGAGAACTTCTACCTATGATGTCAAATTAAATAGGATTGCATAATTCGAGAGAGAGTTCAATTTGAATTAGGGAATCTATAGTTTAATAAATATGGAATTCGAGTTAAGACATGATAATAATGGATACAAACACATTCTAGAGGGAGTAATTACCTTAATCCTATCTTTATCATTAATTGGTAATCTTGGAAAGTTATGTTAGGCGTTCATTTTATTTATTTAGTTGTTTTATTTTTCAAACAATCCTATCAATTCACCATTTTGTTAGGCTAGCTAATCTAGATAAGAATCCATTATTAATAGTAATCACTGTGGATTGACATTTTGATTCGTTAAAACTATATTACATTAATGGTAGGTACACTTGCTTTTTTCATGTGTTATGATTTAGTTTAGGATGTTTCTTGGTTAATTATTATTCAAAACTTAGGTATACTGACACTTTTAATACTTACAGGTGATCCTAATGGCTTAAATTGGTCCATTCCATAACTTTTGAGTAATTCCTTATAATACTTGGCTTGAATAATGAAAATTCCATCCTCTATTTGTTTAATTTGTAAGCTAAAAAAGAAATTGAGTTCTCCGATAATGCTAATTTCAAATTCTTATACACTGTAAAAATTCCGCTTTCATTAGTGGAACTAAAGATAATGCCATGAACATAAAATTCAACGTTCAAGATATTAGTATTTTGCTTCTTAATAAAGATTGTATTCTTTTTTCCTTTAGAAAAACAATTTCGAAAGAGAAATGAACTTAATCTTTCATACCAAACTCTGGGAGCTTATTTCAATCCATACAACATTTAAGGAAATTTATGAATATAGTTTTACTCATGGTAGTTTAAAAACTCGGGGATTGATCTATATAAAACTCTTCTTGAATAAATTCATTTAGAAAAATCACCCTTCACATCTATTTGAAAAAGCCTAGAACCCATGTAAGATGCAAAGGCAAGGAAATCTTAGTTGCCTCCACTCTAACTACGAGTGCAATGGTTTTCATAATTTATACCTTTCTTCTTGGTTATAACATTTTACTACTAATCTATCCTTGTTTCTCACAATGTTAGCAAACTCATCAGGCTTGTTCAGAAGCACCCATTTAGTACCTATGATTTGATGATCTTTAGGCGTAGGTACTAGTGTTTAAACCTTATTTCTCTTAAATTAGTTTCTTCATTCATGACAAGAACCAAAATTTTATCACTAAATTTGCCCTCAATAGTCTTAGGTATTATAGACAAAATAACAGTAATATGGTCTAAGTCTCTAAAATAAGATCTAGTAACTACATCTCTTTGCATATAATCTATGATTTGGCTTGAATGACGGACTTTCTTATATTTCCATTATTTAGAAAATTCCTCATTTTTCTTATTACCTTCATTTAGTTCAATAGTGGGTTCATTACATTTATGTTAAAAGTCATGAACATCCTCTTTTTCTTCTTCTAAACATTGTTTCTCTAAATTTTTTATAAGCTTATATCAACATCTCCAAAGTTCTTGCTGATATTGAATAGGTTTGACTCACCAAAAACAACATGCATAAACTCTACAATTATTAATGTTATTTTATTAAACACTATATATACTGCACTAGTTAATGAATAGCTTATAAAAATACCATCATTTATTTTTAAAAAAAATTTCATAATTTATTCGTAATGTTAAAAATGAAACATTTACATACAAAAACATTCAAATAAATGATCTCTTGTTTCTTTCAAGGTCAAAACTTATGAGAGGTCTTATTCGTAGTTATTTTTATATAGACATTATTAGATATATCGAAAGCATAAGCTACAGTTCTTTCCCAAAAATATTTAGGAAATTCATACTCATTTATCATTATTTTAGTCATTTCTTTTAAGGTTTGATTTTTTTTCTCTCAATAACTACTTCTTTTTAAAATATCCTAAGTGTAAAGAAGTTGTGAAAAATACCTTGTTCATGATAAAAATTCTAAAATTCACCCTCAAATTCTCTACCATTATCACTCCTTATTGATGCAACTATTATACCTTTTTCATTTTGTGCTTTTTAAACAAATTCAGCAAAAGATCTAAAACATTCATCTTAACTAGCATAGAATAATACCCATATGAACCTACAAAAATTGTCAACAATACTAAATGCATATATTTTTCCACTTAAACTAGCAACTTTAGTGGGACTAAGAAAAAAAAACATATGTAAAAGTCTGAAATATCTAGTAGATGTTATCGATTTCATGCTTATGAAAGAATGTTTGATTTGTTTCCCCATTTGACATGCTCTATATACCTTGTCCTTACTAAATTTCACCTTTAACAGTCCATTCACTAATTACTTGATATTTAGGTTGCATATAAGCTTTATGCTTTAATATCCTAATCTCCTATGTCACGTCCAAGCATCTTCACTTTTATAAACAAAACATTTCACATCATTGTTAGAGTGTCATTAGGATGAATTGTATTGATGTTACCTTCCCTCTTATTAATAAATAAAATACTATTGTCTAAAATCCAATAAATAATACATGATTTTCCATAAAAAATATTTTTAAAATCTTTATCACAAAATTTGATTTTCATTAAGTAAGTTATTCTTTAAACCATCAATCAGGAGCATATTATAAATAATGGGATGATCTTTCTTACCAACTTTTCCAACGCCAATAATCTTACTCTTGGCATTGTCTCCAAATCTTACATATCTACTATCTTTGCTCTTAAGTGATATGAAATGTCAAATATCCCCCATAATATTTTTAGAGTTTCCATTATCTATATACCATTTACTTCTTTTGAATTCCTACAAAATGAAAAAATTATTTTCCTCTAAGTACCCACATTAACTTGGGTCCTTGAGGTTTAGAAACCTTCCTTCCCCTTAAGCCTCTTATTATCCTAAAATACCAATTTTTTTTATCAAAGGATAAATCTTCAATGAAAATGACAAATCATAGGAGCATCACAAAAATAAGAATATGTCCTTATGTTGTTATCCCATATACATAACTAAGTCTTCTATTCTTAAATGTCCTTTCTGGATGAAATTAAGACCTAGAATCAAGATTAAATATGTTTCGAAATATTTCCATACGCATGTAAGGAGCATGGACAAGTGTGGGATCATTTTGCCTAACCTAAGGCCTAAATATATCATATAAGGATTTCACATTTCAATAAAAATTGTGCCTATGGTGGTTTGTTTTGAATTTGAAGGTCTAGGTATATGTTTTCATTTAAGTTTTTACCCTTTAAAAATGTTATTTCAACATTACAGGAGCAATCTTTTAAGTGAATCTTAATACATCACTATCACTGGAAGCTTTTTAGGCTTTTATCATGAATCTAGTTTCTAATTACTTTACATGAATCTTGCTAAAGATTCCTTAAGGGCCTCGATTTCATTCTTTAAAGATTCACTATCTAGCAACAAATTTTCATCAATATTATGAGTAACAACATTTACACCCTTAGATTCTTCCATGCCATACATTTCTTTCTTTAGCCTGTCATTTTCTAACTTGCATTCATTTAACAGTTTCAATGTGTCTTTGTACTTGGAAGATATTTTCTTACCTTTCAAGATCATTGTGTCTAAACATTCAATCAATTCTTCATATATGAATTAATCACCCATGATAGCATGTAGACATGCCTATGTTTGAAATAAAAACAAACCAAGAATATTAATTAAATAATACCATAACATCCAATAATGCAAGTGAACTAATTAGCTAGTAGGAGTCATGGATGTCAATCCTCGAGGACTACAAATATTAGTGAATCCCTAACTCTATTATCTAGCCTAATTAATAAATGAATAATTGGTTGCTTAATATAAGAAAATAAACAAAAAAAAGTAAAAGTAAACTTCCAGGACAACTCATAAGAATTACAAAAATTTATAAAGTTAAGATCTAGGAAATTAATCTCACTAGGATGCATTTTGTTGAACCAAGGGTTGGTTCCACCTTTGTTTTGATGATGACAAAGTGTTTATATTAATGTATTTGTAGAGTTTAATGATGAAAAAGTATTTAGAGTATATTTTTTGGATGAGAAATTAAGTTAGTAATTAAGTGAATTTTGTAAGCCATGGAATAATGTTTTAGATAAATGTTATGTAAATTGAAGTTTTATGAATTGACTAAGTATGTAGGTAAAGTGAATGAAATTTTTTAGATTATTGTATTAAGGGAAGTTGGTAAACTAGATGAATTGATTGTGTTAAGCTTGTATAATTTTGTAAAATGTGTTAATATTTAATTAGTATTGTTTTAATTGTGTTACAATATGTTTAATTGGGTTAAGAAATGAATGGAATTGATTTTTCATGGATTGATTGATGTTTGTATAAAGTTTGGAAGCTAGATTGTTGAATAAACTCAATTGAGCTTTAAAATCTATATATCTGAGTTTGGAAAGGAATTAAGTATATTTCTATAACTCCAAATGTTATGAACTTTAACAAGTTGTTAGAGCAATGTGTCAAGATGCTACCCTCCAAATTTCCCGTCATTTGGATAAATAATGAAGAAGTTATGGTGAAAACATCGAGTGGTGCTATAAGCTGTCAATATAAGCATCGATTGACCGAATGCATTTATGCAGGACTTCAGTCATCCAAATGAATTGTTTGGTCGACCCAATCAAGTGAAATTTGACAGTATCAGGTGTTAAGTTGACCGAGGGAGGTCATTCGGTCGATTGAATATGATGAAAACGCAATGGTAAGTTGGCCACAGACGGATTGTGTAACGAATATATTGTTTAATGAATATAAACATTGGGCAACAACTATTTAGCTTGTGAAGGGTATAAATATGTGTGTTGGGTGTTGTTTATGTATCCAAGAAGTGTAGAAAGTGTTTATACAATATTGTTGAGTATTATTGAGAATATATGAGCTATTGGTGAAGTTGGTGTTAGGAATTTTGTGAGCGTTATTCTTGAGCCTATAAAAAGAAGAGTGTGAGGTTCTCCTTTAGCCTCAGAGAAGGGAGTGTTGTTAGGTTATTCCTAAGCCTTAGAAAATGGCGAGTGAAATGTTATTTTTGAGCCTGTAAAAGGATTGCCTTGTATACTCTTGTTGATTGCAATAAGAATGAAATCTCAACAGTCATGTTGCACACTGGATGTAGGGTAAGTGGATTGAGCCGAACTAGAAAAAATCATTTGTGTCTCTTCTTCCCTTTCTCTTTTATTTTTATGCATTTAATTTAATTGTTTAAGTTATTATTGTTATTGATTTTGTACAATTAAATTATTACTTAACTTCCATGTTTAATTAAAATTGATAATAGGAATTATGTTGATATTGAAAAGAATTTTTTAAGAACCTAATTCACCCCCATCTTAGGTGCCACATAGGGCCAACAATTGGTATTAGAGCCTAGGTCTCACATCGGTTTAATTTTAATGAATTAGTGAGTAAAGATAGATGGGAGTTTTTAGAGACGTTTATGAAGCTCCAATGTTTAGTGGAGAGAAATTATTGGTTTGGAAACGAAGAATTGAAGTGTTCGTAAAGGGTAATAATTTAGATCTATGGTCGAATATTATGCAAAGACATCAAGTTCCAATAAAATTAGTAAATGAGAAATTAGTTCAAAAAAATTAAAATGAATGGGATGAAAAGGATAGAGAATTAGCGTCTTTAAATAGTCAAGTCTTAAATATGTTACGTTTTGCCTTAGATAAAACCATTCTCGATAAAGTTTTAATGTGTGCCTCCGCTAACGCTATATTGTGTAGATTAAAACATTTATATGAAGGTATAAGTCATGAAGAGATGCTTGGATCTACAAAGGAAGAGGTAAAGGTGGAGATCCCTAACAAAGAATTCAACGTATGTTCTATGGAAAAAGAAGAGATACGTTCTAGTTTTAATACTTATAGTGATATGATTGCTAGTTATTCAAAATCGCTTGATATGTGTGATGGTGAATATTCTTATGAAGAATTGGTAGAACATGTTGACAAGATCTCGAAAGTTAGAAAATGAAACACTTCATAAAGAAGTTAAATCAAGTGATGATATCATTTATAAGACGTAAAAATTGGTTGAAGAAAATATTTTGTTGAAGAAACAATTGGAATCAAAATGTAATGTTGGTCATGATGATTTGGAAAATGAAAATACATCTTTTAGATTAGAGATAAATACCTATATGGATTCACTTGCTAAATTTACGAAAGGAAATGAAAAATTAGAAATCATGCTAAATAGTAAAAAGGTTGTTAGGGGTTAAATTGGTAGTATTTTTGGATGTTATTTGATGTTAATTTAACCCTATTTTAGTGTTTAAATGTTCTATTTATGCGTTATTATGTTTACTTTATATTAGGGAGCTTAAACATGAAGATTGGAGCTCAAATGTTATTTGTGTTTGTAAGATCAAGAACTTTGCCTCAAGTGTCATGTTCATTAGACTGTC
>JAOXYD010106457.1:0-11586 GCA_028565735.1 Pinacopodium congolense
GTTTTACTATCTCTTATATAATTGGTAACCTTAATTTTTCTAAATGTGTATGTTACGTAGGTGTAATCATTAATCTTATGCCTTTGTCAATTTTTAGGAAATGAAGGTTGGAAGACATGAAACCAATATCTATGCTTATATAATTATCATATCAATCAATTAAAAAGTTGGTTAGTGTTGTGGAAGATGTGCCTGTTAATGGGGACAAATTTATCATTCTCATAGAATTTGTTGTGCTAGATTTTGAGGAAGATTACAAATTTTCATTGATCCTTGGAAGGCCATTCATGAACACTTAAAGAGCATTAGTGGATGTATATAAAGGAAAGTTAGTCCTTAGGATTAAAGATAAGCAAGTAGAATTTAATATGAGTAAAACATTTAAGAATCCAAAGGAGGGCAATGCTTGTATGAAGATAGATGTGGTTGATGAGTGTGTAAAAGAATAAATGGAGCATTGTGATGAAGATGTGGATGTGTCAGTTGATGCAAATATTGATAAGAAGAGGATTAGTGTGAGAAGTCAAAATATGAACCTTTCAAAAGAATGAATGTCCTTATACCATTCTTCTTTTTGAAAGTACCCATGCTTAAGTTACAATCTTTACTTCTACATTTAGGAAATACTTTCTTAGGTAAGAGAAAAAAAACACCCATTATTATTCCTAAAAATTAGATTTTGGAACAAGAGGAGAGAGTAGTTAAAGATGAGAAAGAGAAGGATTGGAGCAAGGTTAAATTTGACTCCAAGTAAACTTAAGTCTCAATGGAGAGGAACATTTAAAGTTATTAATATTACAAGCATAAGGCTCTC
This sequence comes from Pinacopodium congolense, assembly GCA_028565735.1. NCBI lineage: Eukaryota > Viridiplantae > Streptophyta > Magnoliopsida > Malpighiales > Erythroxylaceae > Pinacopodium > Pinacopodium congolense. The sequence continues at coordinate 815 of JAOXYD010106457.1, forward strand.
AAGTTGGAAGAATCCAAAGCAAAAGTGTTCAAGGTGAATGGACATCATGAAAAGTTATATCTTAGAGAATTTTTCTTAAAAGAAAAGGGAGTGGCTTCTTTCCTTTTATTTTACTAAAAAGATTAAGGAATGGTCAAGCTAGTGACCTTAAACTTATCATGTCATGCTCTTAATTAACTTTCCCTTATTAATTCATGTGTGTGTTGTTGCAATTTTATTTTTGATTTATCTTTGAATGTTTTCCCCTAAGATTTCATGATGTTAATCAATCAAATAAGAACTTGATGTTTACTTGTAGGATCAGTGATGGAACATAGTTTGGAAGGTGCCTAAAATACATGGCAGAAGACTACACCTTCTCCACCACAATCTCTATAAGTGATTTTTGCCCTTTATCTCTTTTTTGGTATTTTGTTTTTTGTGCTTGTTTATTTTTTTATGTCTCCTTTCCACATTAAATATAATGTTTTGTTCAAACGTTGAGAGGTAATACAAACATTTTTCATGATATTTTGATTGTGAGTGGGCATTTTCTACATCTTTCTATTCATTTGTTATATTATATGGATATTTCATTGGTTGTGTGTATATGTTCGAGTGCATAGATGGCATGAAATTGAAAGGAATTAGTTCAACTAAGAACAAGGTCATTTAAGTAGTGAAGAAATATTATCTTGTAAAGTTTATATGTAAATGTATTTCTATTGAATTGAAATTTAACTAGGATATTGTTTCTATTCTCCCATTTAGGACACTTGTTTGGATGCGATTTGATTAAATTGAACTTAACTTAGGAGGCATCGTTAGTAATTTCTCATGGGAAAATAGTGATTAAAAACAAATGATGTAGGCTAAAAATGTTCCAAGAACGTTAAGTGAATAAATTTGTTACTCTGCTAGCCTTAATTACAAGTTAAGTTTAAGATTAGAGCTAGCAGCAAGTCATGGTATAGCTAAACAATCAGAGATGTTCATGATAAAATGTTCACCTTCATGTCAAAAGGCTAGAATGCACTCCAACCAAGCTCAAATGAACATAACCTAATTGAATAACTGGGGGGGGGGGTAATCATGGTAAAATGTTTGCCTTTGGTTTAAAAGACTAGGGAAGTGTTTAAAGTAATGTGTATATTCGGGGTTTAACTTTAAAATAAAAACTGATTGATCTTTGTGAAAAATGTCAAAACATGTCCATAAGGAGTTACTTAATGATAGCCTATCTTTTCATTTTGTAAAGAATGTATAATGCATGTATTAAGTGCCTTAGATGTAAGAATAGGATGATAATATCCTAATTAATATGTTTATTTAATTCAAAGACATTTGATTGAAAATGGAACAAGTTAATTTTTTGGATCATCTTGAATAATTAAAGCTCTTTGGAGAACTAGTTCTATTAGATTTGATGCCATTATTACCATTATTATCATTGATGCCTTTATTGCATGAATGAGTAGTTTATGTGTGTTTTGCGTTTGACTTGGGGATAAGTAAAGGTTTAAGTGCCAGGAAGTTGATAGGTTTGCATTAGAGTATGTTTATTAAGTAGTTTATGTGTATTTTGTTTGTGATTTTAGTTTTTCTTGGGGACAAACAAAGATTTAAGTTTAGAAAAGTTGATAGGTTTGCATTAAATTATGTTTACTTAAATGTTAAATATGTTATTTCTAGTGTTTAGGATGATAATGTTATGTTTAGGACTTAAAATTATGTTATTTTGATGTTATTGTTATTGTTTATGTATTATGAGTGTTAAGTGTTAATATTAGGCATAAATTAGGTCTTGTTTGTATAGATGCTTAATGTGTTTTCATTTAGACTTGTATTAGGGAGAAAAAAGGAGAAGAAGGAGAACATCTTAAAGAAGTAAGCAACCTACACTCTCCCATGATCATGATAAAGGGTGCAACATTTTTAGAGCTAACACTACCATGATCTTGGGAATTCCCATGATCATGCGATTTATGGCAAATTAGGCATATAGTTTCCACACATTTTGTAGGTTTTTGAAGTGTTTTGGGACCCAAGGTGAATAGAAAAACCTCGGAACTATCCCTAACAGTTTAAAAATAATAACAACATAAAAATAAAGAGTTTTTAGAGGTAGCTAGCAACAGAAAAGAAAATCAAATAAGGAGTTCATTAAGATCAAACCGCTTTTCTAGATTTTCTACATACCTTTATGTATGATGAATCTGATTATTAGGGGGCTTCTTTACATTATAGATAGCTAAAAAAATTTTAGGGAATGCTCTTGAATTGTTTTGTTAAACTCTTATTATGTTGATTCAATGAAATGTGATTATGATTTTTATTATACTTAATTCCTGATTCAAATCAAGAGATTGCATTAAGACATTAGTGTTAGTTTGAGCAATGAGAGTTAGTACCCTAATAGACCTATAAAATTCAAGTTATTAGTTAACTGAAGACAGATCTTAATTAATTGATTAATTACATATAGGATTGTTTCATAACTAGTTGAATAGTTAGGAAGGGTTGAGAGATCAAGAGATAAAAATTTAATTCCAATTTCATTTGATTAGGGACACTTGGTTCGATCTCTAGAAAGGGTGATAAAAACTATAGGATATCTTAGGTCGAATATAATTGAATTAATAGGGTAAGTGGGAGGCAAAAAAAAGATAGAAGTAATTCTTAATATTTATCTTTGATTTCTCAAGTTACTATATCTTTGATTGTTAAATTGTTAGATTGTTTTAGTTTATTTTAATTTCTATTATTTCCATTTTATATTTTACCTTAATCAAAGTTCAACTCAAGTTGTTAGGATGCTAATCCTAATCCTTATGGGACCATATTGGTTATACTACAGAAATTACAATCCACACACTTGATGTATAGCATTAAAATAAGTAAATAATTGTCATTCTTAAGCATCTTGAGATAGAAGACAACGAATTAAAATTTAATGATAATATGTAGGAGACAATGATGGCATTGAATGAATTCCTAGAATTAAAATCAACAAATAATATATCTTAAATTGTGTTTCCAATTCCTAATAAACATCCTAGAGACACTCGTGATAAAATTTAAACTATTTCTAAGTCACTCGAAATATATATAGTGTGTAAATGGAGAAACATTATTGATGACCATTTTAAGCAAGTGAGATGCAACAATCAAAATTGGTGCTAAATCTAAAGATGGATAAAATAACATCTATTTAGACAATTGATAACAAAGGAATTAGTCCTTTTATATATATGATTTGGATTTTGCTCAAAGGAGCAAACCAATTTGGGAATCATAAGGAGGATTGAACCCTCCTATGATGCAAGTAGTTAATAAGGATATTTTCAAGTTTCTCTACAGTAAAGTAATTTATCCTATTTCAAATAATAAGTTGGTCAACCCTATTCAAGTGGTCCTAAAAAAGATTGGTATAACCATCACCAAAAAACCAAAAAAAATAAGTTAGTACCCCCTTATGTTTAGAATGGATGGTAGGTTTATATAGATTATAGGAAGTTAAATTCTTTAACCCACAATTATTATTTTCCTTTATTCTGTATTGATCAAATGGTTGAAATATTAATAGGTCAATCCTACTGCTATTTTCTTATTGAAATTTTGGGTTATTTTCAAATTTCCATTGCTTTAGCAATTAAAAGAAGATAGCTTTCACGTGTCCTTTTAAAACATTCATAAATCAACATATGCCATTAATAGTCTATAAGCACAAGCCACATTTTAAAGGTGTATGGTAAGTATATTTTCAAATCATATTAAGAATATCATAGAAATATTTATAGATGATTTCATAGATCATGAAGATTTATTTGATAATTTTTTGCATAACCATACATCAGTGCTCTAAAGGTGCATAAAAACTAACATTATTTTGAATTTTTAAAAATATCACTTTATAGTGAAACAAGGAATAGTTTTAGGATTTGATCTTGCAAATAGGGGCATAGAGGTAGATAAATTAAGAATTGATATTATCCAATCTCTACCTTACCCAAATAATATGTAAAAAAATTAGCTTTTTTATTAGATATGTAGGTTTCTACTAATGGTTTATCAAGAATTTTCCCATATCACAATGCTCTTATGGAAGTTGCTAAAAAAAGATGTGACTTTTTAATTTGATAAGGAATGTAAAAGGGCAATTGATAAGTTGAAATAGCTATCGACTTTAACTCCTATTACCAAGTCACTCGATTGGATTCTTACTTTTAACCTAATGTATGATGTGAGTGATCTTACAATAAAAGGCATTTTAGGCCAATAATTTGGAAAGGTACCACATTCTATATAACTTAATGACCTTAGATGATGTATAAAGAAACTATTTAACCACTAAACAAGAGCTCTTAGTTATTGTTTTTAATTCAGAAAAATGTTGATCATATTTATTGGGAACTTAAGTTGTTATTTAATCTGACCATGTAACTCTTTGTTATTCAATAATGAAGAAAAATGCAAATTGAGGTTGATGAGATGGATTCTCTTAATTTGTAGATCAAGCATAAAAGTGGAGTTAAGAATTGCATTGTTGATCACCTGAGCCATCTGGTACATATGAGAATCGAGCATAATATACAAAAAGAATTTCCTAATAGGCAATTATTTTTCCCTAGCTCGAAGTTTTCATAGATCTAAATATTGTTAATCACTTGACCACTAACATATTACTGATTAGTTTATCTAAAGCTCAAAGAGACAAGATTAAAACTGATGCAAACTATTACATATAAAGATTATTTGTTCATGTAGAAACATTGTTTGATCAAGTTATAAGAAGGTGCATCATAAAAGTGAAATTAATTATATCATCACCTTTTGTTATTTTTATGCTTACAAACACCATTTTAAGGCTAAGAAGATGGCAAGGAAGGTGCTAGATTATGGGTCTTTTAAGCCATCATTCTTTTGAGACTCATATATTTTTCTATAAGTCATGTGAACGTTGTCAAATAATAAGTAATATTTTATAGAGGAATGAGATGGCCTAAACTTCAATTTTAGATTATGAAAGTTTTGACTTTTGGATTATTGATTTTGTGGGATCTTTACCTACTTCATTTGATTATATTTATATATTTTTTAGTTGTTAGTTATTTCTCGAAATGCGTGGAATCAAAAGCCACCAAAAATAATGATTCTAAAGTTGTCTTATGTTTCCTTAAGTTTAATATCTTCAATATTTTTAGCATTTCAAGAGCTTTAATTAGCAATAAAGGAAAATGTTTTTGTAACTGGACTATGAAGAGTTCACTAAAATAATAAGGATTGATTAACAACATGGCAACTCCTTATCATATACAATCTAGTGGATAAGCTATAAGGTTAAATTGAGAGATCAAATCTATCATTGAGAAGACGATTAGTTTGAGCCAAAAAGTTTAGAGTTTACACTACGATGATGTTCAATAGACATACATAACAACTTACAAAAAGTTAATCGACATATTACCATATAGATTAGTATTTTATAAGCCCCGTCACCTCCTATTTGAGTTTGAACATAAGGCATATTGGTTTTTCGAACATTGTAATATAAGGTTAGTTGAAAGTGTAGAGTATAGAAAATTAAAATTGGAAGAATTTATCATTGATGCCTATCAAAGTACTATGATTTATAAGGAGAAAACAAAGGCTTTCAAGATAAAGTGATTTCTAGGAAAGAGCTTTCAATTGGTCCAAAAATCCTTTAATACTATTCTAGACTTTGTTTATTTCCAAGTAAAGTTCAATATATTGAATTAGAAATTTTATTATTACTAATGTACTTTCTTATGGCATAGCTAAAGTTCAAAGTTTAGCAACATTCAAAGTGTTCAAGGCTAATGACCTTAGAATGAAGCTTTTCCAAGAAATTTTTCAAATAGAAAATATAGTAGGGTTAGATTTAAATCCCATCTATACTGACTGATAAAAGGAGGCATTAAGTCAAGCTAAAAAAATTAGACCAAGACATTTGTTGAGAGCAATCTAACTTATTTTTCCATTTTTATAAGTTATTCTACAAAAAGAGGAACTTTAATTAGCCCTTGGGCTATGAACCATTGTCACTCGTTACGTAACGAAGTTCAGTATCCATATGTTAGCCAACATATATTATTTTATGTTTGTGACTATTTCTAATTTTTTTTGTATTACAATTATACTAGTCCATGCCACTAAATATTAGAAAGAGTGCATGGATAGTGTTGTGGCATTTTCAACCTTATAGACTTTAGAAGGATAAAAGTAAATTGGGTGCATATCAAAAAACCATTTAACATTAGAAATGAAGCATCTGACAATCTTTATGATACTACCATCATCTTTAGCCACTATAAGTTAAATTCCTCAATTTATGAGAATAAAATTCAAGCATGTAATTTAGTTCATACTCCTACTCTTGATAAATTACATATTCATGCTGAATTTAATGAATTGATTGATTGAATTGAGTAGTTTTATTATATTAGTATAAACTATCATGTACTCATTAAACTCTCATAATTTTTACACTAATTTTTAGTTTAATGACAATGAAGAATTTGACTTGTGTATTAAAGATGTTGTGGAGTTTAGATTAATGGGGAAGGAATTTTCATTTTTTATCACTAAATTTAACATTGCAATAGATTTCTTAGAGAGAAAAAAATGCTAAAAGTGAGATGTTAAACCAAAGTAAGTTTCAATCTATGTTTTGATGATGTCAAAACACCATTGCAACTAATGATTATTTTTCTTTTAATGAATTGAAAAGATAGGAATATGAAAGATGTGCAATATCTTAAAGGAAGGATGAGTAGCCAATGAAGGAAGACATAAAAAACAAGAGAATTAAGAAGTAATATGTTTAACTATGTAAGGTTTAGATATAAATCTTGTATTGATGGTTTCAATACTTTTAAGGGTTTTTTATTCATGTGCATTGTATATTAGGTGAAAAATGCAAAAATCTTTTCAAGAGTCAAGATAAGTTTTTAATTTCAAATAATCATGTCTTAATCATTAAAACATCTTTAGAAAAAAATTTTAATGTGCTTAAGCTACAAATTTTTTATAAACGAGTTTTGAAATTTTAGAAAACTTGGGAAATTGTTTGAAATTTTTTTTCAAGAGAAGTCGTAAATCAATGTGAGTTACTGGTTGATTAGTTTAAGGAAGTGGTCTAGCGATGTTTGAAATAAGAGAAATGACAAAATTTCTAGTTTATAAACAAGAAAAGCAGTGTGATATTGAGAATCATTCTGTTGAATCAAGGCGGTTCTAATCACGTGTTTTGATGATGACAAAACATTATCATTACTAATGTATAAGTGTTTGAAATGTTTATAAGATAGGTCGATGGAACCTAAGGTAGACGAGCTATCTCGAAGATATTGAAGAGTAAGGTAGAAGAGCTCAAGCATTAGAGGATCAAGAGCTTGAAGATCAAAGATCAAATAATAAAGTTCAAGTGATGATCAAGCTTTAAGATCAAGAGAATTTTGAAGATCAAGTAGTTTAGGAAGAGCTTAAAGCTTAAAGTGTAAGTGTCCTAAACTTGATCTTAATCAATGCTTGAAAAGGGCTCTCACATTTGCATAAATATTTTCATATAGACATATAGGAGTTGAATTGTGATTTTAATGATTAACTTACTTTGATTATGGCCTTGGTATGTTAAGAATTGAATTAGGTGACATATAGGCTAATCATTGATGTGTGTATGCAACATAAATTGTTTTAATATGTTTGATGTGTTTAAGTTAATTGAATTGTTGCTTGAAGTTGTTTATATATGTTTTAATGTGTTTGAACATCTTTGTGTTATGAATTTTGGGTTATGGATGGTTTATTAATTGATTGAAAAGGTTTTCAAGTTGGTTAAAATGAAAAGTTTTCATAATCAAGGCAATTCTTATGTTTTGAATTTTTTGAAATGTTTTGATGATTTAAACATCCTTGAATTATGCTTTAAAACTTGTTTAAAGTCTAATTTAATGTTAGGAATTTGTTTGGAAAGTTTTGGAGTTAGTTTGGAGTGGTTTTCATGTATTTCTGGACATAAAATGGCGGGCTGTTTATCCTTAAACGGCAGGCTCACAGGGTGCCGTTGTACCCTGTCTCCAGAAGGCAGTAACGGCGGGTTGTTCTTAAGCTCAACAGCGTCATTGTATCCCGTAGAGGGCCAACATATTTGTCAATTGTACGCAAGCTGCCCATTTCTGTTACACTGTTGTCATTGTAACATGAATACCATACAAATATGATGTCCACCTTTCATTATGATGAATGATAGTAACTGGCTTGCTTGTCAATTGAGTATATTGTGTGGCCACAATTGAAAACATATACTGTTTTTTCTAGTTGGCAGTATATCATTTTACGTGATCTTTAGGATGGATGGAAGGTTGTTAATAACCATTGTGGTATTGTGTCCATCAGACTGAAAAGCTTAGATCTTTATTGATGGTACCTTTTTGAAGACTTCATTTGTTATGCTGTGATGTGTCGAAGAACATCCACGTGGTCATTGATGTTCACCCTCACTAGCATTACATCCCTAAACTAATCCAACAGGAGGAGAAAGGGGTGTCTAATTAACTGCTTATTGATCTTCAACACTTAAAACATTATTGCACAAGAGGCAAAATTCAATAGCAGAGAAATCAATAGGAGGGTAACATTTGAGTCTGTAGAATTTCAAAATAATAGATTTTCATTCTAAGGTGTTCCAAGATGCATGAGAAACAAGAAAAACTTATACAAAAGGTATAATGCTTGCAGTTTTAATTATCAGAAAGCTCAACCCAAAACCAAAAGGACATGAGATCAGGTAGCATTAAGCAGATGGCCATAGTTACAATTTCCTGCACCTTAGAGAAAAGTGATCCACACAATTCAGGAGCTCTGTACCATCTCGTTGCAACGTAATCCTGGTCAACAATGAACATAAATCAGTGCTGTTGAATCTTCCCCTAAGCGAGAATTTGAGCATAGCATTAAATAAAGAAAAAAGAAAGAACTTACTGTCCAAAAGATAGCCTTAGAACTATCATTAAAGGCTACTCTTGCAAGACTAAAATCACAAATCTTCAGCTTGAAGTCGGCATTTGCCAAAGATATTTTTAGGTTTGAGATCGTAATGAAAGACCTTAGCTTTAGGAACATAATAGAACTTAGAATGGAAAAGGACAAGAACATCCCAATATTCACAAGAAAGTAGCAAGCAGTCTGTATGTATGCATTTCAACCCTCTAAGCAGCTGATAAAGAAAGTATTGATAATGTTCTTGGGTTAAGCCATAATTTGCTTTAATAACTTGATGCAAATCAGATTCCATTATTTCAAAAACTAGATATATGTCCTTAATCTCTCTTCTGGAAGGAGGTAATAAAATGTGCTTAATCTGCATTATATCTGGGTGCCACAGCGACCTAAGAAGGATACGAGTGGCATCAGAGACATGTTCAAAGATGTCATTTATTTTCTTAATAGCAACTTTTTCTCCAGTGCGTGTGATAAGCAGAGCAAACAACACCATAGCTTCCTTTTCCAGTTACTTCCTATATTATGTACCTGCTCCCCTCACCATACTCTGTGAAAAAGTCTACATCCACAGTTGGCTGCAATACCAAATTAAGATATACAACATTAACCGTAAGAAAGTGCACTAGGTTCTGAAATTTTTAGACAAAGAATAAGTTCGAAGATGGCTTTTATCAGACATTTCAATTTTTTAGACGAAAGGACATTATATTCACATTCATCTACTCAGTTTGTAAGAGTTGCATGCTGGACACTTACTCCATTATTACTGTCCAGTTTACTCTGACCCAACAAAACCTACTTTTAGGACCTAATGATGATTTAACTCTACTTTAACCAAGTGAAATACATGGGGCCATGACATCTAACTACTACCATTATTACAACTGTTTAAATGATAAATCCTTCATTTACCACCAAGGACAAAATATGATAAAGGATAAAACATTACCACCAAGGCATATATGCAACCACAAAGGAAATATAGTTTGCATACTAATTCGACATTTAAATGCTATGAAAAAGAGAGAAGGATTTCTAGAGTGACATCAGTCATGCTCCAGAGATACATTCCCTAAAATTAACTCTTTGGAAGTTAAATATTACTTTAGAAGTCATTGCAACATCGCTGTTAAGGTGTGAGGTTACAGACATTTACAGTTGACAGTTTGCATCAACAAGATAATGAAGTGCCTCATATATAAGTCTTAACAAAGTTATAAACAATTTAGGGAAAAGGAAAATGAGGGCATTAGCAAGTTTTAATGAAGCTCAGGACATGAATATGAAAAGATGCCCAAACCCAACCACACATACAGGAATCACACCCTAAAAACAGTGAAATATCCGGCTAAATTTGGACCATACAAATAACCTAAGGACCACTAGCACCAATGTGAAAATAGACTCAGATCCTGAGCCAATCATGGAAAGCTTAATGATCCAACAAAACAAACAAATTAAAGTCTAGGATCATGCATAGACTCAGAAACAACCACTTTGATCTTGCTTCAGAGTGGATAGATAGAACTATGCATATATTATCCATACCAATATAATCACTTCAATATGAATGATCCTGCACCTTTCTCCTCTGATCAGGCTGCATCTCAACAACACCACATAAAAGTCTTTGAATTATTGAATCAGTGTGAATTAGCTTTCAAACTCCAATCGAAAAAACCAAGAACTGAATCACGTTGTATTAGTCAAATGGCTCAGAAAGTTGTAGAAGGTACATCCAAGAGAAAATAGAAATGAACATAAACATT
>JAOXYD010106468.1:0-11585 GCA_028565735.1 Pinacopodium congolense
TAGGCGAACCTCTATAAATCTTGGTGTTCCTTCTCTTCCTTATCTCTCTTATATTTGAGCATTGTGTTTGTTTTAATTATTGATTGAATTTGCTTAACATTGACATAAAATTTGACATTCCATTTAAGTTGAATTTTGGTTAAAGATTGCATTGTATTAAATTTGGTCTAAGGTGTTTAAAGTGTTAAATTTCCGCAAGAATTTTTAAACACCCAATTCACCCCCTCTCTTGGGTGCCATAGGGCTAACATAAGTCATCAAAGCCTATTCGCACATAAGTCCCACCAATATTCATCTATGGTAGTAGTTATGATTTAACTCACTCATGGTGAAGTCTCATCACTTCATGACTAAGTACCAATACAATTCGAGTAAGCACAAAACCTCATAGATTCCACATGCTTTTATTCCTTTTGAGCCAAAGTCTAACATCTTCATGCACCCCTTGGATCTTGCATGACTTAGTAGTGGTAATCTTTCGTAGTCCCATATCTGAATTTTGAATCTTATTAAAGATTTCTACCGATGCATGCCAACATGTGCTGAGTCTCTCGCCTACACTTGAGATTTTCTAGATGAATCCACTTTGCTTGCCTACTTGTAAGTCTTTCACCTTGGTTCTTGTCACATTTAAATTTCTTATGCCAACTAGAGTGCGAAGCATCGGTCAAGGATCACCAATACTTGTACGATTCCACAACTTAAGCTTTAGAGATCTAACAGCAAGATCCCACACATGTTTATCATCTCCCTACATACATTCATCATCCTTGTACACATAATCATCAACATGACTAAACAAATATTTCATGATCATTTTGACGCCGTGTGCTTCATTATTTCTTTTTTTTGACACTTATCTCCATGATGATTTAAAAATTAAAACAAAAAAAGGTTTATGCATCGATAACATCACTATGATTTTCCCATTTAGACTAAAATATTGTAGGCGGGAAAAGATCTTGGCATCTACAGGAATAAGGAAAACGTAATAGCTAAACTGATTGTAACTAGTAGCATAAGTAACCGAGTTTAGGATGCAAGAGCGCCTTCACAAGTAACCACAACTTCACTAAAAAAAAATTTGAACAAAGGGAACCCTCACTTATAGCTATAAGAAACTATTTATTTTGTGGTTTGATGACATAAAACTGCAAAAGAAAGGGAAAGAAAAATAAATTTATAGCTATATATGAAAAAAAAAGTGCAAAATGGAGGAGCAAGAAAAACTCTATTCATAAATGACATTCTTAGTGTTATCGTTAGTCAGTGATCATAGTCATAGAGGGGATCAAAATTAAAGTGATGATAGAGAAGATAGAAGAATATTTCTAGTTGATGTTGAATTTTTGGTGCTAGCGCCGCCAAATTTTTATAGCAGCAAACATGCATTTGTTACAGTGTATGTTTTTGAAGGCTCCGTGGCGCTAGCGCGATGATTACCATTGCCTGGGAAGGGGAAATACGAGATATAGCTCGACTTATTCCCTGGGACTTAGCGGAGGTCTGGTGTATAACACGGTTGGAAACAAAGTAGGATGGAAAGATTGGAGTGGACAAAGTTGACGACATCAGGGTAAATTGAAGCCTTTATGATGTCAGGGAGAGTGACAATTGCAGCGAAGTTCGTTGCTATGTTGTTCAACATTGGGAGTGACTACACGATCACGAGTAGACCTCTTTTTCTTGTGTATAGGTTTCCTGAGTTTAAAGTTTTTGTTCTTTCTTTCAGATTGTTTTGATAAGTTTTTCCAACTTATTCTAGTCGGTTTTTCTTCATCCTTAATTTTCTCCTCCATAGCTGTTTTTGAAAGGTATTCTCCCTCATAGTTGTTACCATTCGAGCCTCTTATACTCTCTTGGTCATTTTTGTTTGTGTCTTGCTTCAGTTTTTTATTTTGTTCTTTTACTTTTCACTTTAACCTCAAAATTTCCTTTCTTTTAGCAAACAAATTTTTTATATCAATTTTAATTTTGTAATCTATATTTTTCTTATTTTTAATTCAATCTTCCAAATTATTTCTTATTCAATAAATTGTCCTAAGATTCTACAATATAAAATTCAAAATAAAAATTAATCCTAGGAAAAGTAATTATCTATATAAAACAAATCAAATAAAAAAAGTCTAATTATGAAAAAATTTTAATTAAAATCTAATGATTGAACATAAAAACAAATGAAAGTAAATTGCATTACATCCTTGTCAAATTCACTAAAAGATACTAGAAAAATTAATGTCTAAAATTTGAAATTAATAACATATAAATTAAACCTAATGAAAAGTTTTGAAAGAAAAATTTGATTAAAACAAATTTAAAATTATAACAAACAAGATTTCTTGTTTCTTAATTAATTTTTAATAAATTAATTAAAATAGAAAAATGTGAGGAAGTGGCTACAATATCATAGGATGAAAGTTTAACAATATAATGCATTTTCCATGAGATGTATAGATAAAAGTAATGTATAAATATTTTAATCTTATATTCCATTAAAGCAGTAACATAAGACTTATAACATACATCAATCTTACACATACAATACTAATTACCTCATTTGAAACTACCACAGAAACACTCGACAAGGCACTCATAATTAGGTCATATAAAAATTCATATGTTTGCAATTGAAATAATTGGTACATCAGTGATCAATCTTTTATGATTTTTTCAATTTAGAGATTAACTTTTAAAAATTTTCAAAAAACTTTAAAAAATTTTTAATTTAGTACTCAACATTTAAAAAGTCGATCAGTTCAGATAAAAACTTAATCACTGTTAGTTTCACACTAATTAAGTTAATTTGTCACCACATGTAAAACATAGAAACTAAAAAAAAGCACACACAACAACTATTGAAAAAAAATACAAAAATGAAACAAAAAATAGAAATAGAAAGTTAAACCAAAAGAGACCTTACTTAACAAATATTTAATTATATATTAGACTCTCTTTCAAATGATATTCAAGTTTAAGATTTGATAAGTCTTTTGACTTAAAGAAAATAATTAATAAATAAATTTTTTAAATTAAATATATAGTAGTTACAAAATATTTTTATAATTAAATCTAAATTTAAATATATATTATTGATTTATAACAAAGACCAGATATAAAATTTTTTAAAAAAACTTATTCCTCCAAAATATTGAAAATTACTATATCGAAATATAATAATTTTAAATTATATTTTTAATTACATTTTCAATAAAATAAATTTTAATTTTAAAATATAAAATGTATTTAAATAATTTCAATATAATTGTAAAATTATTTATAATTGAAAATATAATTTAAAATTAAAAATTTTCAAAAATATTTTACTATTGAAAATATTCGATTGTAAAAGATATTTGAATAATTAAAAATGACTCTATTGAAATTATAATTAAAAAATAATTTTATATAATTGTAAAAATTTTTACAATTGAAAACATAGTTTAAAGTCATTATATTTCAATATAATAGCTTTCAAGTTTTTGAAGGATGAAGTTTTTATATATATATATATATATTTACATCTTGTTTAATCAAGGGTTATTTTCACTTTTGTTTTGATGATGGAAAATTTTCTTTAATAATATACTTGTGGAGTTTATTATACTTGATGAGATAGGTTCATAAAGAACTTATTTTGAAATGCATGATTGGAGTCTCAGAGTTAAAGGATTGGTTTGAAGTTTATGATGAAGTATTAAGGAGTATATGGAAATGGTTGAAGACCAAGTTGATGAGATGAGAAACATTGGATGTGAACTTAAAGATTGAAGATGAAAGATGAAAGATCAAGTTCAAATAGTATGTTTAATAGGTTGTTTGAGTAAGTTATATTGTAAGTCTTTGTTTGAGTGAGTTATATTCTAAGTCTTCTCTTTGGTCTTACATATGTTTAAGGGCTCACATCATGCATATTACATTCATATTTAGTATGTTGTATATATGATACATAATCAAGAGGTATTATATGTGGTTGTTGTATATGAAAATTCTCTTAATGAATGGATGAATGTATGTATGGTCTTGTATGTGTAAAGGCGTGAATGAATGATTAAATTGGTATGATTTGTGTGAATTGATTAAAGGATAAGTGAAAAAATTTGTAATTAGCTTAAATTAGTATGACTTATATGGCAAATCTTGATTTGTGTGATTTGCAAATTGTATGAATCGAAAAATTGGTTAAGTATGAGGTTGCATGTGATAAGATGAAAATGAAAGTGTCAGGATTAAAGGAAATTTGGTAAATTGAATGAATATGAATGTGTTAAGTTGTATGATTGAGTATGGCTATGTGAAATTGAGTTAAGAAGTGTTTGAAATGATGATTATATTGCAAATTGATTTAAGTTAGATTGATTGTGTTTTGCTCAAGTTTTTATGTCTTTTTAAGAGATCAATGACAGTTCTAAAGGAGAAGAACGGTGCTATTTTTAACCTACATTGCGGTCTTTGTTTTAGAGATCAATGGTAGTGTATAGTAACTATTAACAGTGCCATTGTGCATAGAAAAAATCACCGTTGATGTTTAGACTTTCCATGATAATAGCTAGTTTTTAATTTGAAAATGAATTAATTGCTTTAGAATGTTGAGAAATGGTAACAAATAGCTAGTTTAAGGTTTTGAGCCTACAAATAGGTGTTTTTGCAAAAGTTTTATGTATCAAGAGTGTGAGAAATAATTATAAAAACTGATTTGAGCATTGTTTATAAATTTTATTGTTTGAGTACTTGTGTGGGCTTTGTGAGCTTCATTGTTACATCTATTCTTATATGGTATATAAGATCCTAAACAATTGGTTTGATCATTTGTGAAGTGTGGTTTGTGGGGTGATTATTTTATAAGAGAGATTCTTGTTAAGGGATTTATCCTTAAGCCTTAGAGAAAGGAGAGTTTATGAGATTATTCTTGAGCCTAGTGAAAAATAATTATAAAGGTTATCCTTGAGCCTTATAAAGGTTATCTTTTTTGTAACTTGTGATTTTTATAGTGAAAATTTCAATAGGTTGTTAGGGACTACACGTAAGAGAAAATGAAATGCTCTAAACTAGTATAAAACATTTATGTCTCTCTTCTCTTAAACCTTTTACATTTATGCCTTTAATTTTATAAATTGTTTATATTGTTCATACATTGTCTTTATATTTATTTATTTAGCTTTCACAAATTGATTAAAGTATATAGTGAGTTAGGAATTATGGTAAAATATTTTTTAAGCTTTAGTGAAATAAAAATATTGGTGACTATAAGACAAATAACTTAAAAATTTTTAAAGGCCCCTGACCCTTTCTTAGGTGCCATAGAGGCTAACAATTAGTATCAGAATGTATCTCTCACATAGTATTAATTATAGTTAATTAGTGAGTAAAGATTAGTCCTTCCAATCCATTTTAGTGTAAAGGCATGCTATTTGTTTACATCTTAGTTCGGAAGGGATTCAACGTAGTCTTCAATAGGGATCAAATGGTTTTTCATGTACTTTTTTCATTGGAGGCTCAAGCAGAGACTCATTTACTTATGTTTTCTCATATGAAACTTCTTCCCATTAGAGGGAATCTCTACTCAATACTGATTCGATCAACTTGCCACATAGCTTACTCTCTTTTTCGAGGTGATTCCTATTCATATCCAACTTGAGGAATTCTTGTTTCCAGCTTAACATTTATGGTAGCGTGTTTCCCCTAGCTTTCATCCCTCAGTGTCAGTGTGGGCCCAGTGGAGTGCTTTCGTCATTGGTGTTCTTTTCAATCTCTATGCATTTTACTAAGCCACTGAAAATTCCCTCTGCCTCTACTATACTCTAACTTCACAGTTTCCATTGCCTATTCAGGGTTGAGCCCAGGGAATCAGCTTTTCAAGATCTAGATCCCATACTAAACTTTAGGTTAGTAGTCTCTAACATTGTAGGTCCTTCTACTTCTGTTGAGGTGGTCCTCATTTTTTTATTCACCGAGGCACAAAATAATGAAAAAGTTGGAATAACTCAGAAAGATAGACATAAATGTACCACCTTTGTTTAATAGAGATGACTAATTAAGTTGGAAAATTATAATTAAGACTTTCATAATTAATAAAAGTGTAAGATTGTGGAAAATAGTTATAAAGAGTCCTTAAGTTCCTATAGAATTACTAAATAGAAAATTAGTTCTTAAAGATGAAAAGGAATGGAATTATAAGAATATGGTATTAGTTTCTTAAAAAACATAGTATTGAATATTTTACATTGTGTATCAGATAGAGATATTTATGATAAAGTTTCAATGTGTACTTTCACTAATGCTATATGGTGTAGATTAGAAAGCATTTATAAAGGTATCAATCATTCTCAAGAAAAAACTTTGAACCTTTTAAAGAAGTAGAGAAGATGAAGTTTCTTAAGGAAGACGCATCTAACACAAACTTAGTGGAGCAAGAAGCGGTATGCTCTAGCATTAATACTTGTATAAATGATGGACCTTCATGTTCAAATTCCGATTCTTATAATGATGATGATGATTGTGAAGTTGATTTGTCTTATGATAAATTAGTCAAATATTTGAGATTTTTTCTTAAGAATAGGAAGGAATTGTCTATTAAGTATAAGAAGACATTGAAATCATTAGATGCATACAAGATAGAAAATTAGTAGTTTAAAAATTATATACATGCATGTTAAAATCAAAGAATGAGTGTATGTTAGAAATTGATATATTGAAAAATCCATTGTTAGGATCTAGAAATGTGAATAATGATATTTTAGTAAACGAAATTTTTTTAAAGAAAGAAATAGAGTTTCATAAAAATTAATTAGATGAATTTACTAGAGGGAATGAGAGCTTAGAAAACATGTTGAGTGCTAAAAAATAGGTAAATGATAAATATGGTCTAAGTTATATAAGAGACAATAGATCATCTTATAATATTATTAAATTTGTTAAAAGAAAGAGCTTGGAAAAGGAAGAAGTACCTAGGCCTTCCATAGAAAATGATTCATTTAGACCTTGATCATCTAGTTCATATAGTAGGAAGAATCATCATGCATTTATGTGTGCTTCTAAATCTTCATCATAGAATGTGCACGGCATTAAAAATAGACAAAATTTATTTATAAATGCATAATATCAAATTGATGCACATAGGCCACCTATTAGGTAATGTAGGTCTACTTCTTCACATGTTCCTCATATGCATTTATAATATTCTAAAAATGTTTATAATGCTCATCCTAGGACATGGAATGCATTTCATGCTCATTATACATAAGAATATCATAAAAGAAAAATGTTTAGACCTAGAAATGTATATAAGAATAACATGAGACCTCATTATCATTTTTATGATGTATCTAGGAGTTTTAATGGATCTAGACCTAAGCATGATCAAAGAAATGCATATAGATTACATGCACCATTATTTTGCCAATATTGTAGATGTTGTGGTATGTTGAACATTTTTGTTATGACCAATTAAGAAACGTGAATATTTTACCTAATCATCAAGATAGGTATGTAATTATCCATCAAGGGCCCAAGATGATGTAAGTACCAAAGGTTCATTGAAAATTTTTAATAGATTTTTGTAAGTCTTATGGCACCCAAGAGGGGGGGGGGGAGTGAATTAGGTATTAAAAGATTTTTGCAAATTTAAACTAGCAACCTAAATCAATTGGAAACTAGATGTAATCACTAACCAATATTCAACTTAAGATGGAATGATAATAAAAATATCAAAATAGATGTAATAGGTTGAGGTTAGAGAAAGACACAAGGCAATTTTAAAGAAGTTTACCTACCCCAAAGATAAGCTACATCTCTTTTCCAACTACTTGTTGGATGATTCTATACTAATCAATTAAAACAAGTACAATCTTCTTTCAAGGTGAAAAGTAACCTTTACAATCTTACTTTCCAAGGGTGAAGAGTAAACCAACAACCACAATCTTACTTTCTAAGGTGAAGAGTAAACTATCCTAAATCTTTTCAAGGCAAAGAGAAGCCTATACAATTCACAAATAACCAAAAGATATAATTCCCCCAAATTCAAGTAACTACATACACCTTGAAAGGTGTTTTACTCAATGCACAATTAAACTAAGGGCTTTAGCTTTCAATAAATGATATAAATGAATGATAACAATATTGAAAGCCTAAACAGACCTAGTATGTCAGAATTCAAACATAAAAACGTGTATATGTTCAAGCAATATGATCAAGATAAGCTAATCTCAAAATCTAGACAGTTTAAGCACTCTATGAATATTCAGCTCAAAATACAAATATAAGGGCTTAAAAATCAAACTAAAAATACTAGAGCACTCCTAGCAAATTATGTGAACTAGCCACAACAAAATTATGCACCCATAACTGATTTATATGATAAAAATCGTGATCAAATGAAGAACATAAAAAATTGGACAGTTTTGATGTCTAACCAAACTAATGCACACAAATGATGAAATATCCAACCAAAAATTTGAAACTAAGTTTAATTTGACTCATAAGACCTTAAGAAATCATAAAACAATAATACCAAACACAAACCAATAGATTAAGTAGGTTAATATCAGATTCAAACTTGAAACAGTGAAAATATAAGCTATCTTGAAGTATATGAAGTTTCTAGCTCAATGATAACTTAAATAGGTCTCAAAAATTTGAAATAAGGTTCAAACACAATCTAGAGACCTTAGGCAATCTGAAAATTCCAATAACACAATTTTAGAGACAGGTTTGAGCACCTGAAATAGATATTCAAGTTAGAACAGTCTCAATAGAGATAGTTTTGATATATGAATGAGTTCTAGTTTTAATCTAATGAAATAACAATCCTAAAATGTAAAAGATGATTAAAATAAACTCTTACACACTCAAGAAAAGTATTAAACACAAGTTTGCACACTCAGAAATACAATTTGACTGCAATACAGTGAATGAAACAAGGTGCAGTAAAAATATGAGCAGCTTGAGGTTTTTGAGAATTTCAGAAGGTTTGATCTGTTTTTGGAGTGTCTAGAGAATCAAAATTCATTTCTAAGGAGTATATATAGTGTTAGGAGTCTTAAGGAGGGTTTAGGAGAGGGTTTTGGACGTTAGGATGAGGACAAAAGGAGTAAGACCCAAAAAGGGAAAACTACCCGTTGGAGTGTGACTATATAACGGCACCCTCTAGGAAGATCAACGGCGCCGTTGAGCTAAGAACAGCCTGTCATTGATGCCTTCTGGAAATAGAGTATAATGACACTCAAGTAGGGTGTCGTTGATTGATAAACAGCCTGCCGTTATATGTCTAGAAAACACAAAATATGCTGCAAAACTGATCCCAAACAATTCCAAAGAAGTTCCTAATAATAATTAAGACTTCAAACACTTTTGAAATCATGTATTGAGGTTATATGAATGATCAAATACCTTAAAACAATTCAAACACAAGATTTGACCTATGAATTGAGATAATATGCACTTTTGACACTTCAAATGCAATGCATGATCAAACTTAACCCTTTAGGTCAATTGAAAAGTAAGTAAAACTTACAAACATATTTGAAACAACTTATTTAAGGTCCTGAAACTTCTAATTCATTTGAATTACCATTATCTTCAAATTTGACCTTCAAACTCTAAGCTTTCTATAATGGATTCTTCTTGAAACATACCTATCTTTAAGATTAACATCATAAACTCAAACCATTAGCGATTAAGCATGTTTTGTTATCATTAAAACCAAGATTGGAACCTCCCTTGGTTCAACACAGATGATGAACCTAAAGTTGAGATTAGACCTGGACTAATTCGTGCTTTACCTACTTTTTTTAGGTTTTCGAGATGTCAGCTCATTGGGGTCAGGGTACATCACAAACCCTAACAAGTTCCTAAAGGAGTTCCATATTGCCTACTCAAGTATGAAGCCAGTAGGAGTCTCAGTTGAGAAACTTAAGTTAAAGGCATTCCCTTTTTCTTTAGCAGATGTAGTCAAAGATTTGTTGTATGGTTTACTCGCTGGCTCAATTAACACATGGAAGAAAATACAACATGCATTTCTAGAGAAGTACTTACCTACCTTAAAAGCCACTAACATTAGGAAGGAGATCTATGAGATTCAACAGGATACAGGGAGTCACTACATGAATATTGGGAGCGCTTTAAGAAGCTTTATAATAGCTGTCCAAACAACCAGATAAGTGACTAGTTATTAATTCAATATTTCTATGAAGGTTTGCTTTCTCTGGACAAGAAAATGGTCGATTCAATGAGTAGTGGAGCTTTGGTGGATAGAACACTCGCGGATGCTAGAAACTTTTAGTATTATGGGAATCACAATAGTGCCTTGTCTTCAACGAAGAAACTAAAGGAAGTCTCCATTTCCAAGCTAGAATAATAAGTTACTGATGTATCATCTTTGTTCCAGCAAGTAGTGATGGGAAAAGGGCCTACTAAGGTATGTGGCATTTATGCTTTATCTAATCATTTTACGAATGCATGTCCTTCTTTGCAGGATGAACAATAGGTTAATGCAATTGGAGGATTCCAAGGACAACGATGAAGGTACAACCCTTTTGCCCCCACATACAATCTGGAGTGGAAGGATCATACTAACCTTAGGTACCGGAATCCACCGTAAGGAAGCAGCTCTAATGCACGATAACCCAATTATCATCCACAACATCAATGATATCATGCACCACCTGGTTTCCACCAAAATCAATCATAGTTTCAGCCTGAGCCATTACCTTCACAGCCATCATAACAAAAACAACCTGGAGGTATGTCTCTATAGGAAATTGTTAAGAGCTTGGCAACTAACCCTCTTCAATTTCGGCAGCAAGCGAGTAGTGGTTTGAAGAATTTGAAAAACCAAGTTAGTCAGCTCACTAATGCTTTAGGGAAGCTCCATGCCTAAGGTTTGACCAGGCTACCTAGTCAACCTGAAAGGAACCTAAGAGAAGATGCTTGTGCCATTACTTTGAGAAGTGGCAAGTAGGTACGAGAGTTTAGAAAAGGGAAGGAGAAAGAAGTAGAGGAGGAAACTGAGCTAAGAGAGAAAAAGTAGGATCACCCTCCTCAAGTTAGCAAAGAATAAACAAAAAGAGAAGGAAAAGTAAATATTAGTGGTCTTCCTTAATGTGGAAGTTAATATTCCTCTGTTAGAAGCAATTAAGCAAGTTTCACGGTGTGCCAAATTCGTGAAGGAGTTATGTACCAATAAGCGGAAGCTAAGAGGAGATGAAACGGTTAGTGTAGGTGGTAATGTGTCAACAGTTTTAGAAGGGCAGCTACCACCCAAATGCAAAGGCCTAGGTATTTTTACCATTCCTTGTAAGATTGGTAACACGACGTATAAGAGATGCATGTTCGATTTAGGAGCTTCAATCAATGTTATGCCTTTATCTATTTTAAAATCTCTTAATCTTAATTCATTAAAGGAAACCCGTGTTATCATTCAATTAGCTGATAAATCTAACACATACCCTGATAGGGTTATTGAGGATGTTTTAGTGCAGGTTAATGAGCTTGTTTTCCCTATAGAATTTTATGTGTTAAATATGCAGGATGAGGGCTCTTTGAATCCATCAACTATTTTTGCAACATCCTAAAAGTACCCTAATCGAGAT
>JAOXYD010106479.1:0-25309 GCA_028565735.1 Pinacopodium congolense
TTTAAATAGACATGGTTATTACCGAAAACAATAAAAAATATCAAAATATCCTACAGTTTATAAACCAAAAGTACTCAGTCAATGATATTATGTTATAACCCTTTGCAGAAGGTGTTAACTCATACTCAGTCTATAGACTAGAGTGAAAAAGAAATAACTTAAGTTTTAAAAGCTATAGATGCAAGGCAAGTATCTTCAGGGTGGCATCCCTTGAAGAGATTTGAAACTTTGGAAAGGCCTATCAAGCCTTTGTCAATAACGTCAATAGAAGAGCCACCAGACTTGGATTTAAAACCCCTTCCTTTGCATCTTAAGTGTGTTTTCTTAAGTCCCTCATCACAATTTCCTGTTATAATATCATCATCTTTGAATGAAACTATGGAGGACAAGTTATTAAGAGTATTGCCAGAGCATAATAAGGTTATAGGCCTGACAAGTTTGAACATCAAAAGATTAAGCCCTTCAATTTTTACGAATAAGATTTTTATATAATAAGGAAGTAAGTATTTTTTCTAATTGAAGTATGGATTAAATATTAATATAAAGAAACTTATGAAGAATGAAGTGATTAAGTTGTTAGATGCTAGAATAATTTATCATATTTCTGATTCACCTTGCGTTAGTCAAATTCTAGTGGTAACTGAAAAAAAGGTGTCATTAGGATTTAGAATGAGAAAAATGAGCAAATAACAATAAGGAAGGTCACTGGGTAGCATATGTGCATCAATTATCGAAAATTGAATGACGCCATTAGAAATTACCATTTCCCACTTCCTTTTATTGATCAAGTTATAGAAAGATTGGCGAGGCACAAATTTCATTGTACATTAGACTAATATAGTGGGTATTTACAAATACTAGTAGCCCCTAAGGATTAAGAAAAAACTACTTTCACTTGTCCTTATAGAATATTCACTTATAGGCGCATGCTTTTTGTGCTGTTCAATGCCCCTACCACCTTTCAACGCTACATGCTAGATATTTTTTATGATATGATTAAGTCTTATATTTAAGATTTTATGGATGATTTTTTAGTGTTTGAATGTCTTTTGACTCTTGTTTGGAAAATATTGATAAGGTGCTTAAGAGCTGTGAAAAGACAAATTTGGTATTGAATTGGAAAAAATGTCACTTTATGGTTCAAGAGTGTATAGTACTGTATCATAAAATATCTAGTAAGGGCATAAAAGTAAATCTGACTAAGATGGAAGTCATTGCTCAACTACCACCTCTAAATTTAGTTCAAGCAATAAGGAGTTTCTTGGGTCATGCTAGATTTTATAAGAGGTTTATCAAGGACTTTTAAAAATTCACTAAGCCTTTTATTGATCTCTTGACCAAGGATGCAATACTTAACTTTGATGATAAGTGTATTTACTCTTTTCAACTTCTTAAAGATAAGCTTACAAGTACACCAATTATAGTTTCACCAAATTGGTCTAAACCCTTCAAGATAATGTGTAATACGAGCGATTTTGCTATTGGAGCAGTTCTTAGGCAAAGGAAAGACACAATTTTACATCCTTTTATTACGGAAGTAGGGCATTGAATGATGCCCAAAATAACTATACAATAACTAAGAAAGAGATGTTGATTATTGTTTTTGTGTTTGATAAATTTCGTTCTTACTTAATTTTATCAAAAGTGACAATGTATACTGATGTTAGGGGTCAAATAGATTTCATTTTAATTGATCATTGTTCAATTTATGTATTATTATATTTACTTTGCAGGATGGAGTTTGAAGATGGAGATTGAAGTAAAAATTAAAAGAAAAAACCTTATTCTGGACCATCAATGGCACCCTCATAGGGTCATGTTGATAGATGAATATGGGGTCATTTATGAGTTCAGCATTCGTTCATCAATGGCGGTCTATAGTCAGCCTTTGTAATTTGACTTACCCCGCCATTGATAGAGTTAGTCAACAATATCAGCTTCAAATCTCCAAAACTGTGGCTGGGGCACACACTCCATCAATTTTCTTGTCTTTGAGCATATGTGGGAGGTTGCTAAAGCTGTAAAATAAACAAACAACACAGATTTATGCATCAACCAAGGAGAATACATATTTGGAAAAAGAGACACTCTTCCTTCTCTCTTCTTTGTTCTTAGCAGCATATAGGCTTCAAACACTTTGTAATCGTATTGTATGTTCTTTTTTGAGTTTTTAGACATTGGAGCTTTTTGTTAAGACTCATATCAGAGTATAGGAATCATCTAAGGGGGTTTCTTAACTCAGATTATCACTTGTTTTACTCCATTTTTCGAATTAATCAAAGTTCTTATGCTTATGCTCACATTTATGAATATCCTTTGATTTTTTTGCAAGATCTTGATGAAATAGAGCTTTGTTAGAGTTCATAATCAAGCTGGAAGTTCAAGACACATCCAGAAGTCTTTATTGGATGTTTTGATCAAAATGTGTGGCTAAATCATTTTTATTACTAAAGATTAGTGTTTTGTGATTTAAGAGAGCTTAAAGACATGTTATAGGGTCTGATTTTTGTTTAATGAAGGTTTAAAAGATTTGATTTTGGTCTAGCCACCTAAGATTAAAGTTTAAGACAACTTAAGTTTGAGAAATCACCTTAATTTGTTAAAAAAATCAATAAGCAACATAAATTAATCTTTGAATGACTAAACTTGGATTTTTTGTGAGAGTTAGAGATATGAGATTAAAATTCCAGAACTCATCTTCTTGAAATTAAAGCTCATTGACTTGATTTGAAGCATAACTAAACTTTAAATAAGATTTAATGAAGAAAAAGCAAAGTCTTAGCCATAGCTTTGTTTTGATTTTGTGAAGGAACTCTAACAAGCCCTTAAATGTGTTTAAAGTTCAATTAAATCATCAATCACCTAATCCTTAGCTAATTTACACATTTGGTAATTTTTAAAATTTTTGAAAGCAATTAAAAATTATTTTTGAAGTATTTAAGCCAAGTTAGACTAGTTTAGAAATTTTTGACTCTAATCCACTAATTGTATTTTTTATATGTGCTAAATGTATGACTCTAATATGCTAATTGTATTTTATATATGTTTTTAACATGTGCTCCCATTCTGATTTGATCGAAATTGTCTGATACTGTGTGATTTTCAACCATGGATTGGATGTCGAACTTAGGTCCGATGATTCTGAAAATACAAACTGTATGTGTATTTTTCTTGATTGACTGATTGTATGATCTACAATGTGTTGCTTTATATTCATGAAATGCATAACCACATTAATGGCATTGTGCCTAAGGTGACCAGGTCAGCAGCAGTTTGGTGTGGGGCTTATGCTCCTGGTTGGAACTAGCCTCAGGCTCAGATATATGTGAACCTGCTTTCCACTACGGATCATGCTCGGTACCTGAAGAATGAGCTTAGTATTAGCTACTGATATAGGATAGTAACTTGAACAAAGTCACAACAAAATAGAAAGAAAATTGAGTTCCATGTTCATTTATATTTGTATTCTCACATGATAGAATGTCATTGTACAATCATACTTTGATGTGCCAAACACATGAAAAATGTGATTTTAATTGTGATGATTATGTGATTTTTATGTTATATGCTTATGTGTGGATAAAGTGAGCGTATTGATGATCGCCACTCACTGAGTTTTTCCCTAAAAACTCATCCCACTCAACATTTCAAGTCGGAGGAAGCTAGACTCCGAGATTGATACCATGTAGGGAGAGTAAGAGCTGCGTACTGAGGTTTACAAACTTACCATGGAGCAGAGATAAGTCAGTTGAAGTCTCAAAGAGTCTAGATGGCATGTTATTGTTCTATTTGCTACTTTTGTACAATACTTTTATATAAGTGAACACACTTTCATTATAGGATATTTACTCGGATATTCATTAGAATTTCAGGTAAGTGTCTTATGAGAGTGGGATGCTATAAACCATGATGGACTTAACTTTAAGGAATAAAGATAGATCTGTGCCTAGCATTGTGCGGCCTAGAGTTAATGCTAATAACATTGAAATCTCACATAATATCATCTCAATGGTTAGGTCCTTACAATTTGGAGGTTCAGTTTTAAAAGATCCCAATGAATATTTGCAAAATTTTCTTAATATTTGTGATCCTTTTAAAATTAATGGGTTCTCTGATGATGTAATTAGACTTAGGCTTTTCCCTTTATCTATTAGAGACGAAGTGAAAGCTTAGTTGCGAACAATTCAGTTTGGTTCCATTACTACATGAGATGAATTAATGAAGTTATTACTCGCTAAAATTTTCCCACCCGCCAAGATAGCAAAAAAGAAGACTAAGATCAGTTTGTTTATGCGGTATGAAAATGAGAGTCTATACGAGGCATGAGAATGGTTTAGAGAGATGCTTACAAAGTTTCCAAGTCATAGATTTAACACGTGGCAGCAAGTCAATATCTTTTACACTTAATTGACACCTTTAACCCGTAGTACCATTGATGCTGCTACTAGAGGCAATCTAATGAGCAATACAACAACCAAAGCCTACAATCTGATTGAGGAAATGGCTAGAATCAGTTTTCAGTATAATCTTGAGCACCATTTGAGGAAACCACATGGTATTCATGCAATTAATGATACGGTAGCTCTTGTAGCTCAAAATACTTAACAAGAAGCTATATAGGCTAATAAGTGAAGCTGGTAGTAGTTCTTATAAAGCTGAATATGATAACTGTGGTAGTACTTCTTATACATCATTAGAGTGTCAAGAAGGAAGTATTTTTGCCCGAAAACTAGAACAAGCCTAATTTATTAGTAATTTTGATAGCCAAAAAGGCAATCCTTTTTCAAACACTTATAATCCTAGTTGGAGGAATCATTCAGCAACCCTTTTTCAAATGCTTATAATCCTGGTTGGAGGAATCATTCTAACTTTTCATGTAGCAATAATCAAATCTACCTGCAACTACCTAAACAAATTCAAGCTAATCCTAAAAGAATATCGCCACTTGGCTTTAGAGCTGAACAACCTCAAAGAGAATCGCTTAGTTTTGAAGAGATAGTTCTTAAGTATATCCAATCTAAAGAGTTAGAAGGCAAATCCCTTCGGCATCAATTAAGAATTTGGAGACTCAAGTTGGATAGATTGCTCAACTCTTACAGGAAAGGCTACTTGGTAAGCATCTTAGCAGAACTGAAGCCAATCCTAGGGACCATGCCAAGGTGATTACTTTAAGAAGTGGAAAAGAGGTTGAGAATGAAAGAAAGAAGGTATAAGAGAAAGGTAAGCAAGTGATGGTGGAAAGTGAAGAAAGAGAGAACACAAGAGGTCATGAAAGAAGAGGGAGAGCTAAAGAAGCAAGAAAAGGATGATGGGGGTTTGAGTTCAGAAAAGTCACCTAGGTTATTTGTTGATCCGATGTGCAACTATACAAGCCTAGGATTCCATGCCCTTAAAGGTTGAAGAATAATCACTTGGTAAGAAATTTGGAAAATTCTTAGAGATATTTAAGAAGTTTTATATCAAAATCCCATTTGCTAAAGTAATTGATCAAATGCCTTTATATGCAAATTTTCTGAAGGAAATCCTGTCTAAGAAGAAAAGATTGGAAGAATATGAGACATTGAAGCTTCATAAAGAGTTTTATGCTATCCTTTTGAAGAAGTTACCACCAAAGCTCAAGGACCTTGGTAGTTTCACCATTCCTTGTATAATTTGTAGCTTACAAATTGATAGGGCTTTGATGGATCTTGGAACAAGTGTTAATCTTATGCCCTTATCCATTTTGAAGAAGTTAGGATTGGAAGAACCTAAACCTTCTACTATCTCATTGTAATTGGCAAATAGCTCAGTCACCTACCTAAGAGGAACCATCGAGTATGTTTTGGTGAAAGTTGATAAATTCATTTTTCCTGTTGATTTCTTGGTCTTGGATATGGAGGAGGACAGTTGATAGAGTTGCATTATATGACATTTTTCATATGTAATTCATTATGAATTCAACCTTATTCTACTTCCTAAATGCTTATTTTATGTTTATAATATTTTTGGATGTAGAATTAATTATTATACACAAATTTATATTGAAAAGAAGAAGATTAAAATGGATTGGAAACATTGAAGAAAGGCTTGGAAATTGAATTAATGAGTCTTGCATTTAAGAGGAGCAAAAACGACTTGGCCTTAGGAAGCAAACGACAACTAGTCAATAAGGAGGGCTGAATGTGTTTTGTAAATGGTGGCAGAAAACAAACACATGAGGGGATTTTTTTTGCATGACTTGGATGACTAAAAACCCTAGAGAACAAAAGAAAAATGGGGGAAAAAAGAGTGGGGGCGGTTGTTTTTGAAAAAGGCTTAAAACCTTGGTGAAAAGGGGAGCTTGGAGGGTTTTTTGCAAACTTGAATGACTCCACTTTGAGGGAGGAAGACCAGACTTTAAAAGTCATAGAAGGTGGGTTTTTTTCGTCTCTTCTTCTCACTTGGAAAGGCTTGGACGGCTACACACCTAAATTCCCTTGAATTCTTGGTTAATTGGTGAGTTTGGACGGTTGTACACTTGGAGAAGAAGACATCACTTTAGGAAAGTCTCATATGGTGGGCGATTTTCAACTTTCTCTCCACTTATCCATGAACACTATTTTGGTTTTAGCTTGGAACTTATGGAAATTATTTTTCTTGTGCTTTTTACTTTTATTTCAACTTAATATCAAGTGATAATGTCGTGTATTGAAACCTTTACTAGAATAGTTCATCTGTTTGTTTTAAGCATTACCGAATCATTGTTTTATTTAGGTTAGGTGTCTTCTTTAGTTTATTCTATTAACTACTTTATTATTCAATATTTGGACATTATTTGGATTTAACATGTTAATGAAAGTTTCAGATTTATTTTGATCCAATATTAAGTTGTTTAAAGTTTTATTCCATATAGTTTCAATTACCTTTGAGTATTTGATTCACCTATGTTTAGTATTTAATTTCTATGCATGTTCTTAAGTTTTAATTCATTTAAATTTCAGTTTTTACCGTCCATACTTTTCTACGTAGGCCTAGCGTTTAGAGCTCGATTTCGATAGTTGGCCTTGCCAAAAACCTTTTAGAGAAGAGTTGAATTTCACTAAGATACTTACGATTACATGAGCTCACCTAACAGCCTGAATAAGTCAGGTCGAGGGGTGGCACTTATTCTCTTTTAGGTTTTAGGAAGATAGGCTTTAACGAAATTCTTTGCCACTTCTTTCTTTCTAAAAAAGGATTGATTCCAAGTATTCTACTCACGACTTCAAAGACCTCCTCTTTTTTATTTTTAATTAAGGTCTTCCTCTCCAACAAGTTGAGCTGCTTGGCTTCCTGCAGTACTTTTAGATTAATAGAGCCTTATGGATATATGAGCATAGGAGTATGGTTGGATCGTTAGTGATACTTAACTCCTTGTAGCCATTTGACATCTAGTGTTATAAGGATTTACAATTCGAGATTAGGATCTTATAGATATTCTTCTCCATGATGAATTATGTAGTTAATATGATTGGATATGCACCATGTTGTGTGCATAATTTGGTATTAGTGAATTATTGTGAGTATGACATCAGGTATCATAGGGTGGTATGAGCTTACTCAATGACGTTTGGCTTTGCTTAACTTTATTTTTTTTCAAGTAAGCTACTATCGACTTTGCAACAATGACCCCCGAAGTGTGTCAGCTGGAATTTACTTATTTTTATGGATGCTTTTTATTTATTTTCTTCTATATTTGTACTCTAGCATTTGTAGAGATAAAATTTAGTGTGTTCAGAGTTTTCCTTCTAGTGCATGCTAATATTATTGTATCTTTATTATGTGATGTATGGCCTTTTGCGCATTATATTGTTATTCATTTTTTCTTGGGTTCTGAACCTATTTTATCATTAGTAGTAGGCTTATATATATATATATATTCTAAGGGTTTTGGTTCTTAAATCCCATATACCAGTTACGTGCCCATTTTGAGTTGTGACAAAGGAGAACTGGTGATATCATATTATTGTTTCAAGAGATTCTTAAAAACTACCATAGTGGAGATGGCTAAGAAAGATGCACTTTTAAAGTGAACTTAAGGAAGGTCGGTGATGCAATTATTATGAATTTATCATTAGGATTTTGAAACTATATGGTTTTGCTAGAACCTTTATAAACTAGATTAATTAGTGTATAACTACATTCTCATTCTCCATCCTGTTAATGGAGAAATAGAAGGCTTATTTAACAATTCTTATAGTCTTAAACAAGAAGAACCCCTATTTATATATCTCTTTATCTTGGGAATATAATTCTTATCTTTGTTGCTGGTGAATAAAACAAGTAATAATACTAATTTCATGTATAAATGGGAATGTGCATATAATAAAATTATACATCAAGCTTTTGATAGTGATATCCTTCTTTTTCTCTTATGCTAATGTAAACTAAATCTAGATTTTTAACATGTCTATATCAATTCCAAAACATACCTTATTATCCCAACTAAGAGACATATATTTTTTTCTAACATATGATCATTCCATTTTTACCCAATTGTCATTAGTTACTAGGTTTAATCTTTCAACACTGCCAATTAAATAGCTGGGTGTACCCCTAATCATTTTTGTTAGTCCTTGTTTTTAATGTGTTTTTATATGAATTTAATCCAACTTAAGGCATAGTACTTCTAATTTGTTGTCTAAGTTCTTAATTATGCTTATAAATTTTTTATAATGCAGTTGTTTTTAAAAAGTGGAGAAAAACCAAAAATTTATAAAAATGTCAAGTTTTAGGACTAAAACAGCGACCCCCTTTCACTCGCCATTATGCTTTGTAGCTTGTTGTTTTACTCCACTTGATGCAACTTGCTACAACTTGCTCCTACTTGTAGCTAACATATATAAGAAGCTCTAGAGTTCATTTTTAAAGAAGCTAGGAGCATTAGGGTAGAGAATTCAGATCAAACATCATATTCTATTCTTCTTTCCTTAATTTTTAGGTTTTTTATTTTCCTTTTCTTTTCCAGCCTTTGTATGTTGTAATTTAAAGTTATTTTAAGGATTTAAAGAAGTTCATAGACGTGTTGGGAGGCTATCTATTAGTTTGTATCATCATTTGGTGCTTTCTAAACATTAAATCTATTGTTTCATACTCTCTTTGTTCATATATATGCAAGAACATGGGTTGCTTCACTTTTAATATGAATTTCTTGATTATGTATGATGTTTTGAACTAAATTCTAGTTAAGGACATGTTCTTGAATGTCTTAAGTAAATTTTTATCACAAAATTGGATGATAATCTTCATTTATGTGAGATATTAAAGAATATCTTAACTTGATCACTTAGGATATAATCCTAGATGAATAAGTAGAGGATCAATCACTTAATTCATTGGAAAAATCCACAAATAACATGATTTTAATCAATAAATAACCATTGATTGATTATTTCATGAGGTTACTAGTCTTGAATATGAATTTAGGATAAGAAACATCTTGATCTTTAAGCCTACTTCTTATTAATTTGTGAGTGGACCAAACCATGAACTTAGGAATGTTAGAAAAAAGGCAATGACTTGACCATTACTTTGCCTTGATTTAGTGAAGCCCCTAAATTAGAAATTCCAATCCAATTCATAACTTGCTTAAGTTATTTAGGTATAGTCGTTAGCCATTTAATCAATTGGTAATCCTTAAAAAATTTAAATCTAAGTCTTAAGTTCCTTTAGATAATTTATCCAATTGCCTTAGTAGTCATATAATCAATTCTCTGTGGGTTTGACATTCTAGAGTCCTAAATGCTCCATTTTATTACTTGTGACCAGTACACTGTCGTGAAGTTGGTTTGGTATTGCATTTGATTTACATGAAATTGATTGATTTATTTGAACTAATTTAGTGATATCAAATCAACTCAACAAGTTTTTGACGTTGTTGTTAGGGAACTGACTATTGTGTGATACTAAGAATACATTGGTGTCAATTACTTTAGGGTGTATATATTATTTAAATTGTGTGCTTTGATTTTTCTTGTTTGTTGTCTGTGTTATTTGTTTTTGTGTTTCTTTTTTGTTTAGTTTGAGTATTGAAGCATCTTTTAGTGCCTAGTTTCTAGTGATTATCAAAATGTGGGGGTAATATGAGCTTTGGAAAAATTGCCAATGGTATGAGCTAGAAGAGGTAAGTAATTGGGCAACCTACCCTGCATATCTTAAATCCTATGCCTTTGATCTTCCATCCTCTTACCCTAATTATGCATGGCATCATTCATCTCATAATGAACTATCTTTTACTCCAAGTCAGTCATTTCATTTTACTCCTATTGCAGTTATGTTAATTGAATGATTTATTTAAGCTAAATTAGTGATATCATTCAAGTCATCAATGTCATGCATGCTTTATTCCTCAGCAAAGGCATAAAAAATTTGTTGCATTGATTTGATATCACTAATTTAGCTCAAATTAATCAATTAATTAATATGCAAATCAAGCGTAATAATAAACGAACTTCATGGCAATGTATCGGTCGCAAGTAATAAAGTGGAGTAATTTAAGACTCTAGAATGTCGAACTCATAGAGAATTGATTATATGACTACTAAGACAATTGGATTATAATTATTTAAAGAACTCAAGGATTTAAAATTAAGGGATTAAATTAAGCTAAAAGCACCTAAAAAGCTTCCAACTTTGGAATTAAACTTGAAATTGTTTAAGGATTACTAATTGATTAAATGGCTAAGGACTATGCCTCAATGACTTAAGTAAGTTATGAATTGGATTGGAATTTATAATCTAGGACCTTCACTAAATCAAGGCAAAGTCGTGGCCAAGTCATTGCCTTTTCTCTAACATTCCTAAGTTCATTGTTTGGTCCACTCATAAATGAATAGGAAGTAGGCTTAAAGATAAAGAAGTTTCTAATCCTAAATTCATATTCAAGACTAGTACCCTCATGAAATAATCAATCAATGGTCATGTATTGATTAAAATCATGCTATTTATTGATTTTTCTAATAAATTAAGTGATTAGTCCTCTACTTATTCATTTAAGCTCATATCTTAAGTGATCAACTTAAGATATGCTTTAAGATCTCACATAAACAATTATTATCATCCAATTTTGTTATAAACATTTACTCAAGACATTCAAGAACCTATCCCTAGCTTAGATTCAACTCCAAACATTATACATAAATAAGAAATTTGGATTGAAAGTGAAACAGTTCATGTTCTTGCATATATATGAACAGAAGAGATGAAATAAGGGAAAAGAAGTGTTTAGATTCCACTAAATGATGATACAACATGTTAGGAAACCTTCAATCACCTTCAAAAACTCATGAGAATCCTTATAAAACATGAAAAATACAAGATACAATGTCAGGAAAAGGAAAAAGAAAAGAAAAGCCTAAAAACTAGCTAAAGAAAAGAGAACCAAAATTTTGATATAAATTCTCCTCCCAAATCCATCCTATCTCCTCCAAAAATGATCTCTAAGGCTTCTTATATATGTTGGCTATAAGTAGAAACAAGTTAGAGTAAGTTATAGCAAGTGGAGAGCAAGTTGCAACTAGAAATTGTGTGACAGCTACCAAAACGGCTACTAAAGAGGTGCAGTATGGTAGGCTATGAAACCACCGTTTTAGTTCATGTTTTCAAGAGTAAAATGACTAAAGGTGAAGCACAACAACAAGGTAGAAGGGGGTCACTATTTTAGTCCTAAAACTTGACATTTTTGCTGAAATTTCAGTATTTTCTCCACTTTTTAGCTTCCATCTACATTATACAACATTTATAAACATAATTGAGAACTTTAACAACAAATTGGAAGCAATGTTCCTTAAAATTTGATTAAATTGAGATAAAAATGCATTGAATTCAAGGCCTAACAATTTCTAAGTTGAAGAAAAGAGATTTTATATCTATTTTGGGGAAAATGGCTAATGCAATTTCTAGTTAGAGTAACATATTCCTATCTTTTGCTAGGAGATCACAATTAATAATATTAGTTCTTAGTAATCTCCATGTATGTTGGTCAACTCATTTCCTTCTCCCAGCTTCTATTAACAAAACCATAGAACAAAGATTAAGGAATTTCCTACAGTTTGGTAATCCTTTAAATAATTCTAAAGCTAAGGTCAATTGGGAGATACTTTGTAAACTAAAGAAGGAAATGGGATAAGGTATCAAGAATCTCAAAAGTTAGAATAAAGTTCTCCTTGTTAAGAGAATCTGGATACTCTTTAAAGAAACTAGTCCTTATGTGTTAAATGGGTCCACATAATTATTTTAAAGAGGAAAAACTTTTGGGTGATGAAGCATAGTAAAACTTGCTCTTAGATTGGAGAAAGATATTAAAGCTAAGGGATTACTTGTAACTATTTGTTATGTGAGATAGGCTATGGTTAAGATACCTTCCTATAGATTGATCCATCGCATCCTAAATGGTCTTTTATAAACCTCTACTCTCTTAGAGTGATTTACAGTTCTAGCCTCCATCTTAAGTCCAAAGTCTCTACCACTATCTCCCAAAATACTTAGAATTTGCCTTATACTAACACAAGGAAATTAAGCAAACTCTACACATATCCAATCCTATTTAACCCTGATCCTATCAAGAAGGATAGAATCATTTGGAAGATAAATTTCTTGAAATGTTTTACTAAAGCTTGTACATACAACATACTAATCCCTCCCTCCACTAGAGTCTCCTAGTATCACCAAATTTGAAATGATTATACTTTTCTAACTTATAGATTTACCCTATGGTTAATAATCCTTAATAAATTAAGCATTTAAGACAGACCTAACACATCCTGAGAGCCATGATCACTTCTTTTTTAGTTATATTTCCTCCTCATAAGTTTGTCTATCCTCCTGTAGCTCTGTAACGTTAACTAACCTCCCTCCCTTTAACTAAAACCATATCTTGGTTATTTTAGCTGAAAAGGAAGAAAGAGCAAAATGGTAGTATCCTCTCTATTTCAGTAAACTGTATAGTGTATACTATATAGAATGAAAGGAGTAGGAGGATTTTTCAAAACTTCCCTTTAAGTATAAAACTCGCAATGCATAAAAATATTTCCCTTATTAAAACTTCCCTTTAAGAATAGAACTCGCATTGAATAAAAATATCTCCCTTATCAGGGAAATCATGTTAAGTAGAGGAGTAGTCAATATGAGGATCTTATAGTGATAATTGGTATAATATTTTCTACTAACAAGTTTTTATATTTTTTAGGTCTCTAGCTTAATGGAAATGAGGGCACTGAAACATTATCGGTACCAAAGGATAGTGAAATTCAAGAGGAAAGGCTATAAAAGATCCTCAAGAAATAAAAACTCTCCTATCCGTATGGGCTTTTGAGACAAAATTTTAATAAGTTATTAACTCCTTTAAGGATAGCAACTGAGGTGGTAAGATGAAAAAATAATGGGAGGAGATAGCTCAAGAGAATGAGAAGGCAAAATTAATGCATCTAGTGAACATGAACTTTGAAGGCAATGTAGTAGAGAGCTCTAAACCAAGATCAACTACTAAAGGAAAAGAAAGAAATACAAATAGGGAATTACAATTAGTAGCTACCATTCCAATAACAACTATAGATCAAACTCTTTGTAAAAAAAAAACTAATTTTATCTATGTAGTTCTTTAAATTGCAACTGAATCTTTGAAAATGCCTTTAGGCTACTTATTTTGTTTATCTTTAGCCATCTTGGAAGGTCAAACCTTATTATTTTATTTAATGTCTGATCTAGTGTTTGATGTAACTACTACACTATAATTCCTTAATTTTTTTTAGGATTACACAAAACATTTCTTACTTTTAATTTAGTCTTATTTACCTAAAAAAGAGTAGTTAAATGTTAATATATTTGCTATAAAACATATCATTTTTATATTACAGTTTTGATAAGATATTTGATAAGGAAAAGAAAACTAGTTTTAAATCTAGTAGTTGATATCATTCAATGAATAAGATGCTTGGAACAATATCCAATATGAGAAGGGACTGAAGAATGGAATATTGGAAGATGGCCATCTAGTAGTAATGTCATAACATAAGGATGAAAAGATTTTATACAAAAGCATAATATCAACTTAATGAATTAAATTAGAGTTGTTAGATTTAATACCCAAACAATCCTTCGAATTCTCCTTTGTTCATAATTTCTTCATTGTTAGATGTTTGAGATAGATCTAATAGATGTTGAGATTGCAAGTTCATCACCTGGCTTAATCTTCCCTTTTGTAACATTCCCATTTCCATCATTATCAATGCTCTACCAATTTTCTACGGCTCCCCCCAAAATTTTCATGGCCTAAATAGAGGGACTACTAGTTTTGGTAATGAGAATATAACACCAGCTTCAAATGTTACACTTGTACTTGTCAAAGCCAACATCTTCAAAGCCATAGGTTCTAATGTTCCACTTTTTCTAGACAAGCTCAATGTTTTAAACGACTTAGGTGCCAATTATTGCACTTTTAAAAAAACCAACAAGATTTATTGCTCCTTTAACCAATTTTGTGAGAAAAGTTTCACAAAACTCTACACCTTCTATAAATTAGTAGTTTTTTTTGATAAATCCGTAGATTAATCAAAAGAAAGGTTACGTACGAGGGAAAACCAACAAAGCCAAACTAGCTTGGAAGCACTATACAAACGGACAAAACCTAAGCATAAACCTAGCCAAAAAGCCTACTTAAATCGAGTAAGGAACTTGAGAATCAAGATAAAAAATGGGACAATTACTTTGCTAAACTGATTGCCATAAAATAAAATCAACCAAAGAAAAGCATGATTATATAGAATAAAAAAACATAAACAATATAGCTAACTTTGTTGAGGAGATGACTACGGAGAAAACTTCTTTGCCTCCCCAAATTATCAGCTCGAATAAGGTAGTCATGTAATAAATCTCTTGCGTTTTTGATATTAATATGTTCAAGTTTATTCTATACTAATAACTCTGTTAATGTAATAAATATTAGTAACCTATTTTTTAAATATATTAAAATTTAATAATTTTAAGTAAAAATAAATAGTTATAAAAAGTCACCGATTTTGTTGCATATACTAAATTTTGTTAAAGTAAATAATTTATAAAAAATGTATAAAGAATTATTTTTAGTTAAATTTATTCAAAAAGTCAAGATGATTGAAAATAGTTTCTAATTGAATTTGAAAATTTGTTTTCATATTTTCAAATTAAGTTAAATTTTTATTTGGGTAGGAATTTAATTTATCTAAGAATAAATATTTTATTTTAAATTAATTTTTTTCAAAGAGATAAAAAAAATATTAGATTAAATTATGAATGCTATATTAATGATTACAATCAAATAACACTTGATATTTTGTATATATAATTTGAGTATGTGAATTGCAAGTTATATATATATGTTTGATATATATATATATATATGTATATTGAATTGCAAGTTTAAATATAAGATAATTTGCATGTAACTTGCATAATTGATGAGACCATTTAAATTAAATATCAATAAAATATTAGTTAGATGTTTAGAATATGTTTATGGCCTTCCACTGTTATAAGAATAAATAAAAGTTTTGTTTATTACTAGGCTTATTAAACAAATTCAAGGTTACTTTAACTCTAACATGTTTAGTCTTGTAAAAATGAATTTTACTTAACAAAATTTATATGATTTGAATGAAAAAAACTTTTAATCATATGAATTTAAAGATAGGGATAGGAATAAAATAGAAGATATATTTTGATAATAAATTATCACCTAAGAGATTTAGGTGTCATAAAAGATGCGATTGATAAACATATTGTCTACCTAATTTAAATTTAGTTAGTTTGTTGAGAAAACTTAAGATCAACTAAATTTATATATGATCTTAGTCCACTAGAGTTTTTAAAGTAATCTAATTGAAATAGTAGTGATGACTATTATTTTGAATAACATAGTGAGAGTGATAAGATATATAATTAAAGTCATAATCTTATTTGATTATCGTGAAATTTAATCAATTTCTTACTTTTCTTACATATATATTGTTCTAAGTGATAAATTACCTTTGCTTCTTACATTTATATTGTTCTAAGTGATAAATTACCTTTGTTTATATAATTAAGGCCAAAAATAGTTAATTAAATTTCTTGAACATATATTAAGTTTCAAAAGAGTTCTCGAGGATAAAAAAGAAGACTTGTATATCTATTATGTAATCTTGCTATAATCCTTATTAAGGATTTTGATGACATAGTTTGAAACATATATCAATGTCATTTATATGATAAAATATAGTGGCATTTTAAGTTGATCAATCTCTTATGGAATTTCAAGGAAATATGTAAGATAAATGGCATCATCATGATAAAATATTGAAAATAGTTACATAAACTAGAGTTAAAAGGTAGAATACCTTAAAGAAATTGTTCCATTTAATTTAGCTTACTATTAGCATAAATAAGGATTACATTTTAAGGAGGTTGCTATAATATAATAACAATTTTTATTAGAAGAAGAAACTTACTTTTGAGCTAAGGGTGGGTTCCACCTTTCTTTTGATAATGATAAAGTATTTTTACTAATGCGTTTGTGGAGCTTATTATGTTTGTTAAGATAGGTTTGATGAAAACAAGTCATTAAATGTTTAGTGAAGACTTGAAATGTAAGTATGTTTAAGCCTTGATGATAGGAGACGTATCTGGAGTTCATAAAGTATGTTAGAGATGTATGTTAATCAAGTTGATGAGAAAGAAAAGCATTGAAGTTAATATTAAAGATTGAAGATTGAAGATCAAATTTAAGAGTAGAATTTGATAGGTTTATGAATAAATCTTTGTAAGTATTCTCTTTGGTCTTACCATAGTGTTGAAAGGACTCAATCATGCTTATGCATTCATGTTTAGCATATTGCATATATGATGTATAATTAAAAGGTGTTAGTTGTGAATGATGTGTGTGAAAATCCTCTTGATGTTTAAATAAATGCATGATATATGATAAGATGATTGAAATTCATTAGATTAATATGATAAGGCAATTTGGTAAGATGAATAAATTTGAATTTGTCAAATTATGTAAAATGTGTTAAGATATGGTTGTAATAATTTGGTATGTGTTTAAATATATTGGTTTGGGTTAAGTTAAGTTTATTTTTTTAGGCTGAGATGGGCTAGAGTGCATCGATCCCACATGGATCAGTTGATCGAATGTAGTGCATCAGTCTACTAAACATAGATCAGTCAACTAACCTGTAAGTTCAATCGACTAAAGGTAGAAAATTTACAATTGAACGTTGGGTAATAAGTAGTTTTGCAATGGTAATGTTAATAAATGTTAAGGTTAGTCAACGGTAATATAATGGGTATATTGAGATTTTTGGGTATAAATATGGGTTGTTTATGTGGATTTTTTATTTAAGAAACATAAAAAGTGTTCATAAATTAATATTGAGTATCCTTGAGCGTGCTTATAAGTTTTTGGTGAAGTTATGTTTGTTATAATATTGAGTTTAGTTGTACATTCATTCTTAAGTTTAGTATGAGCCTTTATACACCTTGGTGAGTCATGAGTGATAGCTTGCATAAAGTGTAATTATGAGAAGGCTGAAATTTGTGAGTGAATTGTTGTAAGGGTTATTCTTAAGCTTTAAACAAGAAGAGCGTTGTGAAGTTATCCTTCAGCCTTAGGAAAGGGAGTGATAGTCTTGAAAGGGAGAGTGAAAAATTATCCCTAAACCGAAAAAATGATTATATTGCTAACGTTATATTTGTTTTAGCTGCAATAGTACAAAAATCTCAACAGTGGTGTTGATGACTAGATGTAGGGACAAGTGGACCACTCTAAACTAGAATAAATCATTTATGTCTCTCTTCTATTACTCTTTTATTCTTATGCATTTATTTTTTATTTTTTATTTTATTATTATTGTTTAATTCGATAAATTAGAATTGTTGTTTAGCTTACGTGTTTAAATAAATTGGTAAAAATTAGGTTAAATAATTTAGAAGAAATTTTAATATCTAATTCACCCCCTCTTAAATGCCATATAGGCCTAACAGTTACATAACTTTTCTTACTAGTATTAAGATATGATAGAGGTCATATGTATATGTATATTTATTTAATTCATGTTTTTTGATATATGATGATGAATTTGAATTCAATATTCCCAAAATGTCTAAGGTGATAAGCAATAGATTATTAAGTAAAATAGTTTATCTAAGCTTATATAAAGGTGGCAAAGAGAACACTTCCTCCAACCTGACTCCAACCAAGAAACTCATCTCCCGAGAGCTCTTCCTCCTCCCACCTGGGTATCACTAAAAAACTTCATGATTTTGAATGCTTGGAAGAAATTTTCACTTTCTACATATTTCACAGTCCAAGCCAGTTCTATGGAACAAATCCTAAGGATTGTGTTTGTGAAAACTCTGTCAACTGCCCTGACAAAGTCAAGCCTAAATCCACATAATTGCAATCCTCCCTCGGGTGGCTCTTAATTTGGCTTTTGGTGTTTGGAATCTCCCTCTATTCCAGTTTTTTCTTCTTGGTGGTTTAGAATTGTGGTCTTCTACTGGATTGTTTTTTAGTGTACAATTTGTTCTTTTTTCTGCTGGTTTTCCTTTTGAGGTCTGGAGTTTTTTCCAGCCTTTTTTTGCTTCTCTTGTATAGACTTTTCTCTTAATTTAATCTACTCTACTAATTTATTAAAAAAAAGGATATGTTCCATCAATAGTGACCTATGCTTAAATATGAGTGGTGAGAATACAAAGTTTGATAAGATTATAGTTTTTTGCCATGTTGGTTAAATCAATATATTGAGAATAACAAATTTTCCGACAAAGAAATTTGTATCCTATTGATTATAAATTATATGAGACTTGTATAACATTATTCTTTTTTTAAAATGAAACTTCTAAGACTTGTTAAATTAAAGAATGACCAAATTAATCTTTATTTAAAGGACGATTATGGTATTGAATTGTTAAATATTATATATATATATAAATATGCATGACATGTATATAATGTAATAATAATTAACAAAATGATTAATAATTGTATTTGTCAAATTTACTAATGGCTTTATATAGTATAGTCTTAT
Source organism: Pinacopodium congolense (assembly GCA_028565735.1). Classification (NCBI taxonomy): domain Eukaryota; kingdom Viridiplantae; phylum Streptophyta; class Magnoliopsida; order Malpighiales; family Erythroxylaceae; genus Pinacopodium; species Pinacopodium congolense. The sequence continues at coordinate 19,038 of JAOXYD010106479.1, forward strand.
GTATTAAGCAAAATATTGATTTAAGCTTTTGAAAAGTCGAAGTATTTAAATATAAATAGAAATTAAAATTAAGAGTGAATAAATACTTTCATAAAATCATTGTAGTGAGCTTTTACTCCTTTTTTGTTATCTATAGGAAATGAGATTGTCTGATAGGTATCTTTACAACTAAATTCTATAATAGTATGAATTTGTGTGAAGAAGAATTTTTTCAACATGAGGTATTATGTCATGCAATATTTACTTCATTAGACTTATGTCTTAATACGACTTTCCTTTCATTGTTTGTTTTAAATAAATTAGTAAGATTCTATATACAATACGGTATGGAAAGGCTATAAAGAGTTTAAGTTAATGATTTTGCAATGTGATGCTTAGTTAGTATATGGTTAAACCATATATTATCTACAAAGTTTAGAATTAAATTAGTTAATAAAAAATGACATATTAAAAAGTTGGATGTCATCTTACATACTCTAATGAATAAAATGCTTCATTCAATCAATACTAAGAAAAGAATAGCTAAGACAATTAGTAGGGGCAAGGTGAAGTTTGAGATAATTCAAATCTCATAGCAATACATCTTAGTGGAACTAGTGACTTTGTCTAATAGATTTGATGTATAATTGAAAGGTTAAGAGACATTAGAAGATTCACTTTTATGATGAATTCAAATTGTTTATTTTTAATATCAATAAACATTTATTAAGTTCATAGGAAGGTTAGTGGAAGTATAATTATACTTTTAAATGGATGATATAATGACAGTTTGCTCATAGAGAATAAGAATTCATATTTTCAAATTTTAATGATATAATAATCCAAGAGAAACTTTTAATAAGATATTACAAGGTGACAACTAAAATTTTGGAAATAAAAATCTATAAAAATATATGCAAAAGTTGTTTACTTATTATAATACAAGTATAGAGATAATGTTAAACCTGTTTAACATTTATGATATTTGATGCTTGAAAAGTATTAATAATATCTATTATTCGATGTATGAGTTAGTATTTAAATTCAATATCATGTGAATTTTAACTTTAGTTTGACAGGAATAAAAACAAGCTTTATTTAAGGCATATTTTATTTGGAAAAATTATTTTAAATTGGAAGGTTCGAAGATAGCATCAATTATTAATCAAGCTATGATACATTTTTTATTTAGTGGAAATGATTATTTGGATTATGACATTTTAAATGAACTTGGTGTTCCCTATACTGCTAAACAATAATGCATTATGGAAATTAGAGCCATTAGGTGTATAGAAAGAGTTAAGGTCCCATCAAGAATTCAAGGGTTTCTTTTGGAAGTTCTGCTTAATTATGATGATAATTGAAATAAAAATTTAAGGATTAAGTAACTATTGAGAATCTCATACAATTCTCTCATTACACTACTATACTAATAATAGTATGATTGCTATATGGTGATATGGTATAATATACTTATGTAATTAGCATAGTATAAGTGAGAGATTGTTGGTTTGTACTCTACAACCAATTGGTTGGTTGTAAATTTGTGACCTAATTAAGTAAAGAAACTATTTATCTTATGTATGTTTGTTTAATTAACTAATAAGATAAAGGTCATGAGATAAATAGACTTTGTAATTGAAATTATGATGAGACCATATTTATGAGATTCGTATTGTGTTTATGTATTATACAAAATTTGTTTCTAGTTGTTACTCTATTAGCCTTGACATCGATAGAGTAAAAATAGTGGCACATGTTATATTTATTTCTTATAAGTGAAGTAGTTGATTTCATATACTAAAGTATCGAGAAATTTAAACAAGTGTATGGGTGATTATTAAATAGAAAATTTACTGAACTAACCGAAAATGAGAATTTTATATAAAATAATATTTATGTATATATGAAAATAATCATTGTAACGATTATATAAGTAATCATTTGACTTGATATCTCTGAAATATCTTATATAGAAATCGTTATATTTTAATATTACTTATCTTAGTCAATAGTATCTCATGTGATAGTCATTAGATATAACATAAACTATATAGAGATAGAAGAGTGATTGATGTAGGATACATTACTATAAAATGATTAGAGACAATGTTTCATTATTCTCTATTAGTATTGATGTGAGAAATCCTTAATTAAGAAGGAATAACACTTTCAAAATAGTTTTTAAATGTCATTAAAAGAATCAATTACTATTATTAAAAAACTGATATGATTGAACTCAAATAGAATAGATATTAATTCTATATTTTATACTTAATTAAAGCAATTTTCAATAAAAGGATTACATTATGCAAACAAATCGTGTATGGGTAGCTCAATCAAAACTATTTTGGTAGTCCTAATATTTCAGTAGTTATGATGTATTGTTATACATCAATTTTAATATGTGAATGTAAATTATTTGATTAAAAAATTTAAAATAAATCAAAATAGTTTATTTTTTAATCCTAAATATATTTTAATATTATAATTTATATCTATTGCCATCATATTTAGGAATCTAATGATTCAAATCCGAAGTACTATTAAAGAAAAAGAAAAAGAAAAATTGAATTGGTTTTAACTATAAAGATTGAGAAACTTTAAAATTAAATATGAAATAGTTGAAAAATAAGGATTAATATTAGATATAGAAACTTATTTGGGTCCAATTGCTATATAATTAGAAATAACTATTATTATATTGAAGTTTATGTGAAATTAGAATTATATTTTAATTAAATTTTTAAAAGGTTTAAATCTGATTATAAATAGGTATAAGCTTTAACGAAGTCATCACTCTTGGCTTACGACTCTTTATATGATACTAATAGAAACTGAATACATATACTTAATGATTTTGACGTAACATAAGAATTTGAAGGAAGTTATAGAAAAAGAAATCAAACTTCATACTAAAGTACTATTTATAATTTATACTTTATTATATTTATTGTTAATTATATTAGAAAATTTAAAATAATCTTGACTTTTGGAAAATTAATTATTTTTGTTTTACTTCCATTATATGCATGATGAGGTTAGGCTTCAATTTTCCCACAGATTAGGCACAAAACTAGGAGCAACTTGACGAATGTTTCATATATGAAATGGGGCCGAAACAAGTCTGTTCTTTGGGCAAGGAAGATGAACTTGTGAACCTCTAAAAAGAGGCACATATTTGTAGTTGAGGATAAACTAGTCCTTAAGGGCCTGCGCTCCCATACGTAGGAGGCAGGAGGGAATAAGGAATCCCGTATAGTTACAATCGGCCGTTTGGGCATCGCCAGAACGGATGAGAACTTAAACCCAACTCATAAAACTATTTTGTCAGAATTAGTTGCTGTTGCCGCTTGCATGGTATATTACCGGTGGGAATAAGTCAGGCGTCATAAAAGGAACACAAACAACTTGTCCCCAATCCTGATGAGGACGCGCATCTCATAAACATCAACAATGGAAACTAACTCCATTAACAGGTGTTTAGTCTATAGTTTTGACAGATATAAATAAATTGACCGGGAAACCACCTAACATTGACATGCAGCGTTTATTGAATCTATTTAGTTGAAATGCAATAAATTAACTGAATTATTTTATATATTGGTTATTCACTGGACTTGTAAGGTCCAATTAGCTCAATAGTTGAGGAGACTAACACATCTTATTTTATGGTTCCTTCTCATTTAAGATAAGACTCGTTTGGTATCGCTTTTAATTTTTGTTTTTTGTTATTATTTTTTATTGTTATTTTTTATTTTTATAATGTATTTTGTATTATTTTTTCTTGTTTTTGTTGTTAATTATTATTGTTTTGTAATGTGGTAGTATGTGTTTCATTTGTATTTTAAAATATTAATAATTAAAATTTAATTTATTTTCATAACATTTATATTAAATTCAGATTTTAAAATTACAAAAATAAAAATTTTAAATGTTTATAAATTATTATAAAAATAAAACATTAATAACTAAATTTTATTTATTTTCATGGAATTTTTTAAGAAATCCATATTTAAATTTATAAAATAAATTCTTTAATAATGATAAATGTTATATAATTAAAATATAATTTATTTTAATAACATTTTATATTAAACTTAAATTTAAAAATTAAAAAAATAAATTATTTAATAATTATAAAATTAAAAAAAAAAAGAATCCAGAGAGTTCGACGAAGAGGGGAGGGGATATAGGTGACCAGGGGAGTTCAGCATAGAGGGATACAGTGACCAAGCACGATGGAGATGCAAATGGCTCCATGATGGAGACACGATTGGTAGCGATGGAGATGCGCTACGCTATGGGTCACGGTAAGCTGTGGATTGCAAGTTGAAGTTGTGGGTTGCGAGACACAATTTAGGGGTTGCGACGAACAAAGGAGTGGGTGGATGATGGGTGTTAGTGAGGCCTAGGCGATGGTGATGGTTGTTGACAGTGGGAAAAAAGCCAGATCCGGGTTGTCGCAAGATCTGTGCGATAGACGGAGATCACTAATATTGATACCAAATCACAGAGGAGATGGTAGACGAAGATTTAGGTGGCGCAATAGCTGAGTGCGAGATAGGGAAACGAAACAAAAAAACTCAAATAGAAACAGACAACAGAAAATCACAATAGGAAAATGAAATAGAGTAATGAAAACAAAAACGCAAAAATGTAACCAAACATGTTTTTGATTTGGGTATTTCAAAACGTAATCAAGGAGCAACGGAGAAATGCATCCAAACAAGTTTTGAGCATTGGTTTATGTGCCTAGCAAAACCACAACAAGAAACAACAACTGACATTGATACCAAACATGCCCATAATATGATTTTATTAATGAACTAGGATTGTATATATAAAAAAGTGAGGTAAGAGACTACAAAATATTTAGTTATACACAATAATGATTTAGATTATAAACGTTTCAATCAAGACCCTTATTAGTATTTGTTAAAATCGAGCCCAAGCCATACATATCCTCCTCCTTTTTATCTAGAGGAATAAGTTCAACATTTGTTCAAAATTATATTTCAATGAATTTGGTAGGAGAGAATGAAATAATGTTAAGGAAAAAGAGAAGACGACTTTAATAAGAAACTTTTTTTTTACTTTTATCTTGATTATCTTGAGAGGTTCTTAAATTATTGACCTCCTCATTTTCAAACTATTTCCCATCTCTTTTTCTTTTTTTTGAACATTTTACCTCTTTCAATTTTCCATTATTTCAGTCTCGACACCAAGCTCCCTTCTATTGCTTATAAGGAAAGCAACTTTAAATTAGTAGGGCTTTGTGTTTATTGTATTTGTGTATGGAGAATATCTTTGGCTTGTGGAAATATATGTGTCAGTGGTGTTGGTATAAAAGAGCCATGGGGTGGAGGAGGACACTAACGACCAAATGGAAGACGTTAGAGTTTCCAAGGAGGAAGATGATGAGAGTATTAAATTTGATATGAGCTTGAAGGCAAAACTATTGTCCTGATAATGATACTCCCCAAAAGGTACTACATTTCAATTAAGGACCGTGTTTAATTGCTATTGAGACTTAATTATGGCATTGATTAGTCATTTTCAGATGGGTGACCCTTCTGTGGAGGTCAAAAAAAAGTCATGAAGCTTGGATGAAAGATAGATCATGGAGTAGAAGATGAGCAACATGGAGTCAAAATTCTTATAGGATAAAAAATAAGTATGGGACCCATAATAAAGATCATTTATAAGAGTGGGATCCATAAAGATTTTTTGGCTAATAAAATTTAAACACATGGCATCATTATACGGGAAAACTAATGGAAATTTGGAGTAAGGTTGTTTTAGAAATTTTAAAAACATTAGGGTTCTTTTTTTTATATTTATGAAATATTAGGATCTAACTTAAACATTGTAAAATATTAAGGTCTGACTAATATATTCATGGAAACCTTTAGGTTTAAATAACACTTTTTTCCTTATTAATAACGAATTAAATGAATGATATAAATGTAACTTAGGATGATTTCCATGTGACCCCGTTGTGTAAAGGACAACCACACTGACTCCACTTTCTTTGAAATTGAGCCTAAATGTGAAAATCTCACGTCAATATTTCCAACTTCATATCCACATTACTTTAGAATTTATAAAGAGTGAGCAATTTCCCCTTTTTCCATATACACGGTGTAAGCCCTAAAGTCACTCAAGAGGGGGTGAATTGAGTGTTAAAAACTTTCTTACAGAATTTAAACTTATCACTTAACTATTTAATGAGGTATGCAAGAGCGAATGTCAAATTGATAATGCACAACAAGTAATAAGTAAAAAGAGAG
>JAOXYD010106480.1:0-11585 GCA_028565735.1 Pinacopodium congolense
TAATTTAAAATCATGTTTTGTGTCATAAATATGCCTTTTTCTATTGAGAACATGAACATCATTTCTAATACTTTTTAAATATATTTTCCGAACTAAAAGCTAGTTGGTACACAATTAGAGCTATTATATAAAGAAGCAACATAGTTAAGCTCTTTTGTCCTTCCCCAATTAATGTAATCCAAAAAAATTCATTGGAGTCTTGCCATGGTCATGTTAAGATTGTGTTGGTTTTCCATGTATATGGGTCAATGATATCTAATCACAAATAATACATGTATCCTTTTGCATTAAATTAGAATAACAAGATATTCTTTGATCATTAGCCCATGACCAATCATTTACTTATTTTGAGTACTTGATTATGTAAAAGCAAACCTTGAAAAAATAAAAAATAAAAAATAAATATGGTTGTTTAGCTTTTATAGTATAGCATTTTATTAAATATCAAGATAAAAGATGAGTTTTTTTTAGCAAAAGAGAAGTTAGAGGAAAGTGAAAAGTTGCAAGAGCAGGTAATTGAAATTGAAGAGAAAATCGCAAAAGGCTTTAAAGCTGGAGAGGTTGCTTAAGGTAACAAAAGTAAATACAAAATAAATGGAAGATCAAGTTTGTATGAGAAGATTGAAAAAAACAAGAAAGTTAACGACATGGAAGATAAGGGCTTGCATGAGAAGATTTCTTGGCACTTAAAGATTCATCTTTAACCTATTAGCATTTAGTTCTTATTGAAAATGAAATAAACATATGAACAATTTCTAATGTGTAATGAAACTTTTTCTTTACTGATAAAGTAAAAACATGTGCATTTATGTTGTCAATGTATATGGATATAATTGATGTAATGTACATTCTATACATTTATTTTCTTTTTAATATATAACTTTAAAACTGACTCCAATAAAAAGTAAATATCATTATTGTGTTAATGAATTCATAAGCATAATAACAAGTTAAACGCACTTGGTACAAGTCTAATACAAAAGAAAGAAAGTAATAGCCAATATCCTATCAAATATGTAAAATTCAAAAGATAATGTGATGTTACATTTATAAGTGTTTTCCATAATGTGGTCAACATTTAAACACAAAATACATTAAATAACGCCAAATGAGTGGTTTGCCTATGGGACCAAAAGTTCTTATCTTGATTTTGCTTCTAATCTTCATCCTTTAAACATTTCTTAGATTAATAAGCTGCTTTCCCTTATCTGTCATGGCATCTATCACAACACTTTATTGAGATAAAACTATCCTTACAAGAGTGAGAAAAATACATTAGTCTTTTTACAAAGACAAGTTGAAAATATTTTGAGTAAGGATGGCTATCGTCTGTGATGTAGTCATGTTGATTGTTTATATTTTAGTCGTGCTACATACTATTGAATTATGCCCAACTTTTTTGAATTTATTACAAGTGGTGAAGTCCCAAATTCTTATTGAAATTTGACCGACATTACCTTCTATAAGTTCTTTAACAATTTTGAAAAAGCTCAGTATGTTTTAAAATCAAAATCTAAAAAATAATTTGCCTTTCCTTATCTTCAAGACTATGTTCGTGAATTTTTCATGCTCACATTTTACACACTTTAAGTGAAATTGATCGCTACTTTTGAGAATTTATAGACCTTTATTACATGCATGAACGAGATTATAATCACAAGATAAAAAATAGGATTTCAATTTTGACAATTTTATACTTGTAGAAATTGATTGAATTTATTAAATATCATCTAAAACTAGATTAAGTCACACAACTTTTCCAAACTACATAAAGAAAAAGGATAATTTGATCCTTCTATAAATACATAGAGACAATTAAGTAGTTTTCAGATTAGATTATGAACAAAACATGAAATATAATTTCCAATGTACCTCAATTTCCATTTCCAAAAACAAACTATATATTTTGGGGTTAAAATCCAACTGCAACAACCCCATACATAATTGGCAAGCTTTTTAATTCTTATTGCTATTAATAAGATAATCCTAAAAATTTAAACATTGTCATTAAAGTTCTATCTTAAACAATATTTTTGGGTGTTTTTGTGAGTATAACACAAGATCCAAAATGCTTAAACACATATATGTATGGATACCTGCTACATGTTACAAATTAGTGACGATGACCATGGGGGTGACCAAAGAGAGGAAAACATCACATAAAATAAAGGGAGAGATAGTAAAGAAGGAATGCCCGAACTGGAGAGGGAGAGAACTAGAGGAAGAAGAGACTTACTTAATAAGCAAAATGACATTGTCTTGCCTATATACAAAATGACATCATTTTACCTATCAAATTGTTCAACCTAAATGCTTCCACAAAGGGTTAAAACGACGTAGCTTTGTTCACCATACAAAATGACATCATTTTATATAGGCAGGAGCCATGTCATTCTGCCACATGTTTGCCACGTCAATGGGTCTAAAATGTCACTTATCCACATCATCAAAACTCAACGAAGGACTAACTAGTGAAAAACTATAAAACTATAGGGACTAATTTAATAGTCTTTAAAGTATAGGGATTAAATTAATAGTTTAGAAAACAATAAGGATTTCCTATAATTTTAACCCTTAAAAAAACATTTACTATGACGTAATTTTGAAGTACCTTTTATGATTATATATCGATGTTCAAAAAAAGTTACCATGTTAGTACCAGATTTGGTCTTAATACGATACTATATTGATATCTACTAATACCGATACTAGTACCAAATATATTTTTTAAAATTACAGAATAGTCCTTAGATTTTATTAAATTTGCAAAGTAATCCTCTTATATATTATGCATCTATCTGTTAAATTTACTTCAATCTATCTCAAATAATAACAATATAATAAATATAATATAATAACAACTTTTTTCTTCATTCATATTAATATTAATTTTCATATATTTTTCAAATTAATAACAACTTGAATAAATATAACTATAAAAACAAAACATCAAATCATCATAACTTAAGAACAATACATCTAAATATCATAACACAATAACAACATATACTAATAACTATTTTCTTCATTTTTATTAAAATTACATTTCATATATTTCTCAAGTAAATAATGAAATTAGTTAATATAATAAAAAGAACAATACTTCAAACTATCATAACTTAAGAACAATACATTAAAATATCATAAAATAATAACAATTCATGAAAATATAATCAATTGTATCCTAATATCATAGAATAAGAACAATACATCAAACAATAAACATTACAATAACATAACAATACTGCTTATGAACTCTATAAAGTGAAATTGAATTTTGAAATAATAACATTTATAGTTAAAAGTTATATATTTATATAGCATATATAAAATTCAACATATATATTAAATACAAGTTCCAAAAAAGAGAAAAACTTGAATCTTTATTCTTTAAGACTAAATCCACTCAAATCATATTGAATCCAATTTTCATTTGGTGCAAGGTCCTCATTACATCATCACCATCATCTAACCTCATTATACCAAAACATACATCAATACTCTCCTAACCAATATTATCATCAAAGTCACCCTCATTCAAAAGACTTAGTTCTTCAGAAACCCATCCCCTCAAAACATTAATATGCTTTAAGCAAATGGGATGTAAGAACTATTTGTTCTACTAAGAGTCTTGGTAATAAAATAAAATTACATTACTAATGAAATTTAAGAAATTATATTGGGCTTAATAGCAACAATAAAAATATAACATATCTCTCTTGTAGCTTCAAATTGTATTTAATAAAGATCAAATCATTCAATCTCTTGCTTTCTAATTTGTTCTTCTTTGTGGAGTAGATAAACTTAGACGTGGCCCAATTTCTTTCACACCTACTAGCACTCACACATTAACTCAAAATTCAAATTACAAACCTTTGCAATTCTGGAACATTGCTTTGAAATTGGTCCTACTAAATAATTGTAAGATAAAAAAAAGAATTTGATGAATAAAATGAAGTAATGATTAATTTTAAACAAGGAACAAAAGTAAAGAAATGTATACCAAAATTTAACTTATCTCTTTATCGTATTACTATATGCAATCTAAAATCACCACAAGCATCTTATATGCCTCTATTTATAATTTGAGAAAGTCTAGTATCATCTCATACCCAACAATTGTGGTAATAATTATTAGCATCCCCCTATTAACTTTAGCTTTCTTATTAAAATTATATTTAAAATAAGCACTTTAATTGAGGAATATCTTAACATCATATAAGGAAGAGTAAAGTTACCTTTTCCATCTATCATTAATGATATAAAGGAAAGTAGTGTATAGAAAATATCTATTCTTCATGCTAGCATTTATTGCTTCCTTTATTCTCTTTATATAATAATAAAGATATCCTATTATAGGTTTATCGTCATTATTTGCCAATTGAATTACTCTAACTAAAGATTGAATCACAAACTAACATCACTTGTAGACATCTATCTTAACTCCTTCTTCATTAGCATAAACCTCTAAAATGATAAGAAATTAGATAAAGATATTATAATGATAGGGCAACATAAGTTTCTACTATTAACAAAATCCCTCCTCATCAAATTCAACATTTATACACGATTATAAAGAAACTTAGTGACCTTCTTTACCTTTTATATATTCTCTTCTATCACAAGAAAATATCTATTATCTCTAATATTTTTCAACATCAAATCATGATAATGAGCAATATATGGAGTATAAAAGAAAGAATTATACGTACTCTACAACCTCCTCCCAATTACTCTATAAGTATTATCATTATCTGTAGTGAATTAAACAATGTTTTCAGGCCTAACTTCATTCACAATTTCATTAAAAATCTGAAATAGAGTATCAGTGTTTCTCACAAAGCTAGATGCATGAATTTATTTTAAAAATATAATCCCTTTAGCAGAATAAATTAAGAAATTTATAATACATTCCTATCTTCTACTAATCCAATCATCATATACAATTAAACATCTATAAATAGTAAATTTCTTTTTTTTCTAAATAATTTTCCATTTCAATAAAAGAATTACTTAAAAGTTTACTTTTATAGTCATCTATTGAAGGAGCTTTATATCTTAGACTATAAGATGCAATAGCATCCACTATAGGTTGATAACAATATGGCTAAGTATACTATCATCTAGCCATTTTCATATCTATATTGTGACTTATTTCCCTTATTTGCAGTGTATTACGAATAGAAGGTTGAGCTTTAAAAGTTGTTCTTAGAGTAAAAAAAATTAGAAAATAACTTTTTAAAATTTCCCTACCTTACTACTATTTAATCCATTGTATTCTTGTTGGGTAGAAGGCCTATTAAACCCACAAATATTAGTTGCATCATCACTAGGTCTATCATTGTAAAATGAACTTCTACTGTTAATTTTGAAACGCACTCTCTATCTTCTATCTTTCTCAACTTGATACTCTTTAATCAAAGTTTTCATCTGTTATTTCATATCATGGCTAAGCTTCTTCCAAGGTTCCATGTCACCCTAAATTCCAACTAAATGCCTCTTTAATTTAGTGATTTTCCTACCTCTCAAATGTTTGCTACAATACAAGTATACAATATGATTCTTTGAGTGAGAAAGAAGCATCCCATAAACCCATATTATATCATCATATCTTTTAGAAGGGACTGAAGTATTAACTAGAGTACTTGAATTCGAACTTCTCTCCATTTACTTGTGAAAATTAATGTAATTGATTAAGGCATTAAATACAACAAATTAATTGTACCTAGCAAACAAAGTAAGTCATTACATATGTTTAATTGATGATTTTACTAGCTTAATCATTCAATTTTATAAAAATACAATCAATTTTAAGAAAAATAATATAACTTCATTAAAAGTGAAAACAATCTCCAATTTATGTATGCGTAAATTGGAAAAAATTAAATTAGATAAAATTAGATGCAAATAATAATATCACTAGCTTAATCATACTTTTAATTTCATAAAAATATATTCAATTTTGAAAAACTTAACATAATTTCACTAAAAATTGAAAATTCACTAATTTTTATAAGTCTAAATTAGGATAAACATAAATTCAATAAAATCAAATGCAACTGATGATTCGACTAACTTAATCATATTTCTAATTTCATGAATATGCAATCAATTTTGAAAAACTTAACATAATTTCAATAGAAACTGAAAAATCCCTAATTTTTATATGCCTAAAGTGGGAAAAAAAAACCTAAGTTTAATAAAATTAGATATAATTGATGATTTTATTAACTCAATCTTACTTCCAATTTTATGAATATACATTTAATTTAGAAAAAATATGCTTAATTTTGCCAAAAATTGAAAATTCAAAATTATGAAACCCTAATTCTACCTAAAATTGAATTCCTTTAATCTATATATATTAATATGAAATTCAACTTATATAATGCTTAAAAATAATGAATTAAATAATAATTCATAATTATTTGCATGAAAATTAATCAAATTGAAAAATTCCAAATATGAAAGTAAAGAAATTTACCAATTTCAACTAAATTTTTTTAAATTGGTTGATGGAAATAAATGTAGATATAGGAGCGATGCTAAAGCTTCAAATCATATGTTGGAATCTGATGTGAAATATGAAAAATTACCTAAAAAAATAGATAAAAGTCAAGAGTTGGATAAATGGATGTTTTGCGATTGTTTAAGGTTTTATGGGGAGTTTTTATGTTGCTGGAGTGAGATAAAGGTAAGAAGTGAAGATCTAAAACCAAATATGTGAGTTTTGTGTGGAAAAATAAGGTTAATAGGTGGAGGACAAAGAAGATCAAAGGAAAAAAACAAAGAATTGAAGAAAAAATGAGGGAAAGGAATTTTGTCTATTTTTAATCTATGTATCGATCGACTAATGTTTAGTTAACTAGTTCTAAATCGTTCGACATGAACATTTTTAAATTTTTAGTGTATTTGCAATTTGTTTCCTGAAAAATTCGTTATTTATGTTTTGATCCTGATTTTGACTTGGTATGCTGGATACTAGTCAGTATGAGTTGATATACTAGCCTGACACAGTATAAGCCCTTATGTGTACTAACCAGCAAGTTTGTATTGGTTTTCTAAACAATGTTATAAACACCTCATAAAATTATAAATTTTGTAGTGAACTAGTTTAGCATCATGACATATAATCTTAACTTAATATTTTACTTTTGTAACTAAGATGAAAAAAGTCGGATAGTTATATACAAAAATAATGATTTTGAATACACGTTATATAAGATTAAAAATATGGCTCATATAACCTAATAAACTTAATGACTAATACACATTTAAAATGGTTTATGGTCTTTGTATATAGACATAGGGTAATTCGAACCATGTTAAACAAATTTGTAAATTTCTTCTCAACCACATATTTGATTTACACCTTAACCTTTCACAAAATATTTAAGACCTTACTATTAGCTTTAACAAAATTTTCCACTTAAGTATTACCAGAAAGCTACTCATTACACCCAAAACCTATAGTAATTAGACCATCAACCTAGCCCACATAACATCACAATTGGCAAGCATAACCCATTACATCATTAACATGGTTTATATAATTAACATAATTTTAGAGGTTTTTTTAATTATTTAAATATTTTATTACCTAATTTAATTTACCAAATCGATTAAAATATCATTTCAAAAGAAGAAACTCCTACCATTTCCCCTCTCTTTTACAAACTAAAAACCCTAAATTTTCAAATCCCTAATCTTCTAAATCCAAAGTTGATTAATCATTTTCTATTAAAATTGTAGCATGTTTCAAAGGTGATCATGTTATCTCACAATCTCGATAAAATTTTCAAACTTTCAATTGCTTATTTAGAGGAAGGAGAGTCTAAGGTATTTAATATATTAATATTTTTATCCAATAATAAAATAATTTAAGTACTAATTAGGAATATCGTATTTTCTTTTCATGGAATATTGTATTGCCCTACTATTATAAATAGATGGGCTAAACCTAATGAATAATATACTTTATAATCCTTCGTAAATTGTAAGTGTATGGATATAGGTTAAACTGAACCATGTTAAGACAATGTGTAGATTCTTTCTCTCTTTTACTTCTCCTTATTTTCAATTTCACACTACTAATATCTTTTAAGATGAGACTTATACAATAAGTAACATATGAAAGCAAATAAATATGCCTATACTTTGATTATAACATATACTCTACTTATATATATATTTAACTGCATTATTTATAATGAAATGGATAACGTTTTTAGATCCAACCATTCAATAATATCATAAAGTAATCAAAATAAAATACCTGTATTTTTATCATATCATAAGCATCGAGAAACTTGAAAAATATTATTCTAATTTTTTAATAAACAAAAAATCTAATTAAGATTCTTTATCTTTGATAAAGTCACATATCTATCATAATGATCAGTCATGTTATTTTACCAATTATAGTTGTATGAACTTATACTTAGCTAACACTTCCTTTTTTAGATTTTAAAGTAAAGAAATATTAATCCCAAAACAAAAAAGTATTTTACACTTAGGATATGCTATTGTTGAGGCATCTATTCATTCTTTAAAGCATTAAAAGGAATTTATAAATGATAGAATCATCTAATTTTATATGTTAAACTAGCATTCTTATCAAGTAAAATAATTTTTTTGACTTTGTTGAGAAATGAGAGTGAACCTTATAACAAAATAAGAACTTATATTAATAATAGTTTTCTTTTTTCCTTTATAAAATATTTGATCTATTTCAACATCTCTAAAAATACTCTTTGAGTTGCAAATTAAAAATAAAGCTGAACATGTGAACAAACATACCAATTATTGTGGAAGTAGGATGCTACTTTAAATTGGTGTAAAATTGCCTACTAACTCTTCTAGTTTCAAGCTTTGTTGCAGCCGTTGACATTCCTTCTATCCCTCCAAGTTGGAGGTTTGGTTCTTGATAAAACCTTGTAAATAATCTTGTACATGACAATGGAATGGCAAATTCATTTTTGAATCTTGAAAAGGGGAGGGGGGCTTCAAGTATTAACTTTTTACACTTGAATTTTTATCTTTTGTGAAGGTTTCTTGCATATTTTTCTTGTATGCATCATCCTATTAAAAATTCTCTTTTTATTTATGAAAACGAAAATGATTTAAGGAATTTTTTTGTGTATTATTTTCGAGTGAAATTGAAAGGATATTCTTGAGCTTAGGAAAAAGAAGTGAGTGCAAGGTTATCCTCTAGCCTATAAAAGGGAGTGTATTAATCGTTGTATTCTTGTTGGAAGTGTAATAAGAACAAAATCTCAACAGTGGTGTTGGGCACTAGATTAGGAGCAAGTGGATAGCTCTAAACTAGAATAAATCACAATGTATTTCTTCTTTCTCTACTCTTTTATTTTCTGCACAGTTATTATTACATCTTATATGATTGGGTGAATTTGTTTATACTTCTGCATCTATTATTTAAAAGTTTTATTTAAGAAATTCTAAATTCTAATTCACCCCCTATTAGTTTCATAAAAAAACTAATAATTGGTATTAGAGCGAGGTCTCACATAGGTTTAATTCCTGAAGGTCCTAAATGACACCTAAAAAGGGGGTGAATTAGGTTCTTAAAGTTTTAAAGAAAATAAACAAAATAAAGAAAAAATAATTTATAGAAATTAAGTACATAACAAATAATATGAAACGTTCTTGTAATTATTGAAAATAAAGAAAGAAATACAAACTTAAAAATTGTAACAACTTACAAATCTTTTTTGACTCAAGGATAATCGACTCTTCTTTTTCAAGGCTCAAGAATAATCTTTAGACAAGTTCTTTTTGTAGGCTCAAGAATAACCTTGAAACGTTCCTTTTCAAATTGTCAAGAATAACCTTATAATGACAAAGAACTTTCTCACTAATAAAGAGAACACAGATCTCACACAAACTTAATAAACAAAACACTCTTAAAAAAAGTATACATCTTAAACTCTCAAGACACTTGATCAGACTTGTTAAGCTCGTAACTTATTTGATAATTCGGTATATTGCTCCTTACTTCCTTGTCTATTTATACACACAAATAAGACTTATAGCTGTTAGAGTATTAACTAACTCTTTTGGACCATTGTCTAATGGATTTATCTGTTGTATATTTTTTTTAACCGTTGGACAAATCTTCTATTCGTTATACAATGTGAGCCTTACACTTTGTTCGGTCGACAGATAGCCATTTTTCAGTTGATCGGTCTTCATTCAGTCCATCGTTCTTCATTCAATCAGTCAATCTTCTCAAGACATTCATTCAATCGACTGATATCCATCGTTCAATCTACTGGTCCTTCTTAGGTCGGCTGATGCTTCCTTCAGCGCTGGAGTTCAATCAACTGAATCCCTTTCGTTGTCAGGCTTGTATAGATGTTACTCCTCATTTAAACATCTTCTTTTCAACATACCTATCTTTAAACAAACTTAAATAAAAATATTAGTAGAAAGAGTATTTGTCATCATCAAAATTGGGTAGAACCTCCCTTGTTTCAACAATATCCCCCTTTTTGTTGATGACAAAACTAAGTAATTTAAACAACATAATCAGTCACACAATTTCAAGATTTATATCTCACTAACTCCACCTTACTTTATACTTATGTAGCTCCCCCTAAATTAAACAAGAATTTCAAGAATAGCTCCCCTTAAAAACATGCGTACTTCTCTATTAAAAAAAAGTGCATACTTCTCCCCTTTTTTGGAATCAACATAAAAGGTGTAAGCATAACAATCAAATAGAGAGATCATCGATCATACCAATTTTTCTTCTAATAGTATAAAAAGTATTTTCACATAACGGTTTAATAAAGATATCCGCTAATTAATGTAATGCATCATCAAATTCAAGTTCAATAATGCCATTTTGCACACGATCTCGAATAAAATGATATCAAATTCATATATCCTTATTCCTAAAATGTTGTATAGGGTTTTTACTCAAATAGATCGTACTTGTATTGTCACACCGAATAGGAATTCGATCAAGATGTAAACCATAATCTCTAAATTGTTATCTAAGCCACAATACTTGAGTGTAACAACCACTAGTGGTTACATATTCTGCTTCTGTTGTAAACAATGCAACATAATTTTTTTTCCACAAAACCATGAATCTAATGCATTTTCCAAAAAATAGCATGCACCAGATTTAATTTTTTTATCTAACAAACTACCCACATAGTCGACATCTGAATATCCAACCAAGTCTAAATATATATTTCTAGGATACCATAGTCCTAAATTTAATGTGTCATACAAATATCACAAAATACGTTTAATGACTAACAAATGTGATTCCTTATGAGAAGATTGAAAATATACACATAAATAGACACTAAACATGATATCTGGATGGCTATTAGTCAAACATAATAAACTTCCAATCATACCTCAAAAGCATTCTATATCTACCTCTTTTCCATTTTCATCATTATTCAACTTGGTATATGTTCTCATATGAGTGCCTCAGGGCTTTGATTGATCCCTTCCAAACCGCTTTAAAAACTCTCGTGTATACTTTGATTGACTTATGAAGATGCCATCCTTCATTTGCTTGATTTGGAGTCTGAGGAAGAAATTTA
>JAOXYD010106511.1:0-11585 GCA_028565735.1 Pinacopodium congolense
AACCTTGGACTAATTAATGAAACTTTTTTTTTCTTAAAACATAATAAATTCAAATCTTTTGACTTTTTAAAATTTTGAAAAATAGTTTTACCCTTTAAATTATTTAAAAATACTTAACGGCACTAATAATAATAATTATATATTTTAATATATTTATATCTCATTCTTTTTTATAAATTTAACATTAAAATCAAGTCAGAATAGTTATATGTATTATATATTACATATTCACTTTAACCCAAAATTGAATATTTTGTTATGAACATTTCTGATTACTCAACTAAATTCCTCATATAAACTAACTTCTAACATTACTTTTTCACTTAGATTTTTTATTACTACAAAGCTAACAAAGTAAAATGCTATTCATTTATTCACACGATTTTTTATAGACATATAATGCATAAAAAAAGCCATACTTATTCATGCATATTCATTTTGTACATGGAATGTCATAATGATCATCAAGAATCCATTTTCCAAAGTTAAAAGACAAATCAAATATCTTTGTTTATTAATACTCATAACTAGTTGCATGAACTTTCAAATTCACTTAAATAATTAAATTCATCGTGCATATCTTCAATTTAATTCAAGTTCACATGAAAATCCACATAACCCTTCTTTCAACTTGACATTGTGAAAAAAGAATCAATTCTACTACGTAGTCACAATTATAATTAAGAAAAGTCGTGATTAAATAAGAATTATTGTATACTAATTATACTAATCACATGCATCACATTAAGATATACTAGTTCACATTAATCAATCTTAGTATGATTCTCTAATGAAATATCTAAATTAGCTACTAGAAGACTTGCAATAATCTAAGTATGTATCTCTTTAAATATATATTCCTTCATTTCCTCTCTCTCCTCCATTTAAATTGAGCATTTTCTCTAATATTTATGTAATCAAAATAAAATACAAAAGGTAGGAAGAATAAGGAAACATCGTTGAAGAAGATTGTCCAGTTACACCTTGCTACCATTCTTGCTGATCTTAAGAAAGAGACTAGAAACAACTAAAGAACAGAGAAAAACAATATCAAACTAGATGAAAATTGCAAACAAAAATGAAAGTGCAAGAAACAAAATCCTACAATCCTATGAAAAAAATCTTATGAAAGCTCACTGAGAAAATGTTGTAGAATTATGAAGGAAAAGTTTTTTACTTACATCCTCCCCCAACCTAGGTATATAAAGTTCAACTCTCTATCCATTCACTCTAAAGTATTCATTATTCTCATTTCTTAACTTAAGAACTCCAAATGGAAATACTTTAGTGACCTCCAATGAACCTTTCCATCTTGATTTAAGATTCACTAAAAAAAATCCTAAGCCAAGGGTTATAGATCAATACTTTGTCTCCCACCTAAAAGTCTCAATATAATAGTCATTTGTCATGCCATCTCTTCACACACTCCTATACAGCTTCAAACTTTGATATGCTTTAAACTTGAATTTATCAAGCTTATGAAGTTGTATAAGTCTCTTAATACCTACACACTATAATCAAAATTTAAAAACTTAGTAGTTCAATATGCTTTGTTTTCTAACTCTATCAGAAGCTAACAAGTTTTTCATACACGATCTTAAATGGTAACCTACCTATAGGTGTTTTAAAGGCAGTCTTATATATCTTAAGTGTATTATCTAACTTTGATGACCAATCTTACCCATAAGTATTAACGGTTTTCTATAAGATTTTCTTTAATTTCCTATTAAAGATCTCTACTTGCCTACTAATTTAGGGATGATATGACATAGCAATCTTGTGGGTTACTTCATACATAGCCAACAAAGTGTCAAAAATTTTGTTGCAAAAATGTAAACCTTCATCACTTATAATAGCCTTAAGTGTCTGAAAAGAAGTAAACTATTTTTATTTAAAAACTTAACTACATCCTATCCTCATTTATAGGTAATGCTTTTTCTTCTACCTATTTTCTAACATAATCCTCATCAACCATAATATATTGATTAGAGTACGACTTATGGAAGGGTCTCATGAAGTCAATATCCTAAACATAAAAAACCTCATTGATTAGAATATTAGTTAATGGAATGTTATGCTTCCTAGAGATGTTCCATCATTATTCTCTCCTTTATTATCTATTTCTTGCTTGCTTTCACTACCTGTTCTAATAGAATATGCAACCTAAGCTTTCTTGTAATTGAAATATTTTCATCGATTTTCTTGCATCTCCTTATACCAGTTAGGATATCCATGAAGTTTAAATAATTTTCTTTCAAATGGCCATTCTTATCATAATGTTCACAGTTTAGTTGACTCCTGTCTACTACTTTACGTTTGCTCATCTTGTTAACCCCTTCTTTCTTCTCTTCTTGTCCTCTAACAAGCATTGCACTATTATCAGTTAGTTTTGAAATATTCATAGGCACTTCCTTATACTTTTTTACTCTCAAAACTAAGGAATATGCTTTATTAACATGTGGTAATAGATCCATAACTAGAATTTAATTTTGAATGTGGTCATAACTATCATTAAAACCCATAAAAAATTGCAATAACTGATTAAAAGATGCTTGGTCTGATACAACTTTACCAAATCCACAAGTGTAGTGATTACAAGTACAATGAGGTATGGGCATTAGACACATCAACTCATCCCAAAGGCGTTTAAGTCTTGTGAAATATTTAACAACAAATATATTACCTTGTGTGATTAAAGTAATGTCTCAATGCAATTGATATATCAATAACCCATTTGATTCACCAAAACTTTCCTCAAATCCAGCGATAGCCATCAAGCTGAGTCAGCATATATAAAAGCTTCCACAATTTAGAAATAGAGATTAACAACCACAAAATCATTATACAATTAACCCTTACCTATTTATATATTCAAGTTCATCTATACTTGGTTTAACACAATTTCTAGTAATGAAACCCAACTTATCTTTTGCCCCTAAAGCTATCGTCATAGCTTTACTCCATGACAAATAGTTATGGCCAATGAGTGGTGTGTTCACAAGCATCATACTTAGATGATTAGAATTCTATAACAACAAGGAATCATCATCACCTCGTGACCTAATTCTTTTTAAACTTTCAGAGATATCTTCGTGCAAAAATCCAGCCATGAAAAACAACGAACTACAACTTCTGAATGTACAAATGATTAAGTTAAGCTCAAAATTTCAATTAGCAAACAATATTGCTTAGAACGGAGTGGCTCTGATACCATGTTAGAATCATAATTAGGAGAAGTGTATTGCTTCAATAAGAGAATGAAGGAGCTCTATTCAGATAATTGTAATTACGCTGTAAGTAAGTTCAATATATACATAAGATGAAAACTGTCTCTAAATAATAACCAATCAAAGAGAAACACATCGGTAAATACCAAAAATAACAACTATACTAAGATTTTGTAGTTCTATAAATGACATCATTTATTCGCATAAACAACATCGTTCTTTCTCTCTTCTTCCTTTGTTTCGTTCCTAACATGTAGACTAATAACAGCTACAGTAGTAGGTTCAGATTAATATTGATACATTACATATATTGTTATCATAGAGAGAGAATAGTAGCAGAGAGAGAATATAAGTGAAGAAGAGGATGATATTTTGTTTTTGCATAAGTCTCAATAACCAAAACTACAACGTATTTATATGTACATTTAAGCTATCCAATGTATACCTGTATGGCTAATATTAATTCTTAATACTAAGCCTTAAGATATCGTTCCACTTATTCTATACTCCTACCCTAAACATTCTCTTTCAATTCTCTGTTCTTCATTTCTTTTCTTCTTTTACCCATATCAATACCTTGCTCCCTGACAACCTTACCCAAAAGGTTGATGTTGAGTTACACCTAAGAAATATAGTTAGCCTATACCTTTTTAAGGTTATAACTTAGATAAATGGTGATCAACTATAGCTTCAAAGTCAGTAACTAAAAATGGAAAAGGTGCCCCCTTCCTGTACAACTATTTTGAAATCAAATGTTACAACATTGATATGTATTATAAGATGTGGTGTATAATCTAGAAACCAGTGTTTAGTTGCACACCTACAGATTTAGTATTTTTCATAAAATCTTTATTGTCCATTTAAGTTTCACAAGACCTATAAGCCAAATCCTCCATAGTCATTACTTCAAGATGTTATTGAATGAGCTGCGACTGTTCACTTAATGAAGAAGCAGACACAGATTAAACCTTTGATACCAAATGATAGATTTTTAATTCATTCCTTCTTTTAAACTATTCATAGTATCTTCAACTATCACACTTTTGATTTCTTAAGCAGGCATACTAATATCTTGATCTGTTTCACAGAATTTTCATTAAAAATTTCAACTACAGGAGGATAAGAGTATGGATTCTCTGCACTAATGCCTTCTCCATTTTCGATTTCTAGTACGTTTTGGTCACCAGTTATCCTTCCAACCGATCTTATTGGTTTCTTCTGGAATAACTGCAGGGTTAACTCTTTCAATTCTTGTAGTCTCCTTTCCTACCACAACCCCATCCCCTTCAATTTTTTACTCAAAATTTCTTCTATTTGCCTCTATCCTCGGTCTTCATTTTCTTCTGCTATCACTGCTTCTACCATTGACGCGTTTCTTGGGCTTGTAGTTTCTCTAATACTAATTGTTATGGTTTTAGTTGTGATGTGAATTTGGTTAATCAAAAATTAAGAAGTGTTTAGAGAGGGAGTCATATATATTGTTATAGTAGAGAGAGAATAGAAGTGACAAAGATGATGATATTCTATTTTTGCATAAGTCCTAATAACCAAAACTACAATGTATTTATCAGAACATTTAAAGCCTTGTTTACTTGAACTTTGGTTTTTAGTTTTAGTTTCCTATTTTTCTAAACATAAAAATCAATAAAGAAAATACACAAATACAACACAAAAATCGAAAAAGAAAACACAATAACCAATACAAAATCACAACAACTACAACAAAAAACTACAATATACAACTCAACTAAACATCCCCTAAGCTAACATCTAATGTACACGTGTATGGCTAATATTAATTCTTAGTACTAAGCATTATGACGTCGTTCCACTTATTCCATAGTCCTACCTTAAATGTTCTCCTTTAATTCTGTGGTCTTCATTTCTTTTCTTATTTTACCCATATCAAATTCCTTCAATTATATAATCAAAACATGACAAAACAAAAATAAATAAAATAAGACTCATCATTTGTTTCTTTTGAGCCAAAAATTTGGTAAAGAATTGGTACCAATAAAAAAATTATATCCTAAAGTGGGCAAAAAATCAAACCGAGAGGCATATAATAAACTGTATTCCATACACTAATAGGGTAATATTTTCTTAGTAAATAAAGTATCTATCTTATTATGGACCATTAATTAATTTAACTTAGTCCAATTAATATTGTCCCAAAGTAATGTTGTAATGATAAAATTATTCTATCATTCTCCCCTATAGACAAGCATTAGTTGCTTCAAAAGAATGCTCAAGTAAAAATAAACCATAAATTAATTTTGATCTCAAGATAAATAAAGATTAACACTCTATCTTATAAGATTTTCAATACCGAAAAATGCCAGAAATATAGGTCACATGTGACATAGTTGTAATACAATCACACATATTTAATCACCTTACTAATATGATTAAGAAAATATAATCTGAAAAACTACATGATACTAAAACCTTAATGTATCATATCTTGTTTGTCGATCTCGATATTTCTATTTTATACTAAATCACATCAGAGATAATTCATATGGGACAAAAACTTTATATCTCACTATTTTTCAATATACTCAATGTATCTTAAGATATATGTACGTACCTAGAGATATAGTAAAGGTCATATTATAATTATGCCAAATAACCTATAATATACTTAAAATTGATACAAATCTTAATATTTTTATTTGTATTATGACATTCTAAAAACACATAATAAGCATAAAAAATATGAGAATAATATAGTCTCAATATGTAAGCGACACATTATATGTCTGAATGATCCTTAATTAATAATATCAAAGAACTTTTATACACCCTTATATCAATATGTTTTTTAAAATTAATAGGTCAAAATCTTTTAATTAGTGGATCTGCAAGCACATTTTCTATTAAAATTTGTTCCACTGTGATGTTACCCTTTTGCATAAGTTCCTCTTTAATCAAATACTTGACTTTCAAATGTTTAGATGCTATAATATTCTTATTATTATTACTGAACAATATCAAGAAAATATCATCACAGTACAACCAAATGGGTCTAATTATTGATTCAACAATAGATAGCTCATCAACTAAATTTCTTAACTATACTGCCTGTGAAGCAGCTCTATAACATACTATAAATTCACCATGTATAGTGGACAAGGTTACAAGTGTTTGCTTAATACTCTTTCAAGAATGCCGTACCATCTATAAGCTTGAAGATATAGCCTGAAGTAGATTTTTTATCATCTGGGCACATTACAAAATCCGAATCTGTAACCCAGTCAAATCCAAATTTTCAACTTTTCTATACACAAGCATATAATCTTTGGTACCTTGAAAGTATCTCTAAACTCATTTAACTATATTCTAGTAGTCTATATCTAGATTAGATAAATAACTATCTAACAGACTAACAACAAATGCAATACTCAGTTTAGTACATATTTGTGTATACATCAAGCTACCTAATGCACAAGAATACAGACAATTTTTCATTTTCAACTTTAGTATTTGTATAATAAGTCAAAAACAATTTCTCTATATGAGATTAATGATGCATAAGGTTTACAAATCTTCATATTAAACCTTTGCAGCACATGCTCTATATACATCATTTGTGAGAGACTTAATGAGTTTAAAAATTTGTTCCGGTGAATCTGAATACCTAGGAAAAAGATGTTTCATCAAGATCTTTCATATCAAACTATTTAGATAATAGTTACTTTACCTCATACAATATGTCTAAATCATTTAATGTTAAGTAATATGTCATTTATATATAAAAGTAGAAATATCGTTTTACATCCTTGAATGTTGTAATATAAGTATCTTTCAACTTTATTTTCCACAATACTAGATGTATAATCACTTCATTAAACTTTAAGCACTATTAACGAGAAGCTTGCTTTAATCTATATCATGATTTCCTTAATTTGCATACTTGATGACCCATTGCATTTTTTTGAAAACTTTCAGCTTATACTATATAAACTTCTTTATAAAGATCTCCTTTCAAGAAAGAGGTCTTGATATCCATCTAATGTAGCTTTAAATCATAATAAGCTACCACTGCCATAATTATTTTAAATGCATCATTGGAGGATACAAGAGAGAAAGTGACATTAAAATTAACTCCCTTTCTGTGAGTAAAATCATTAACCACTAATCCAGTTTAACTGTTTAACTTTACCCTGAGAGTCTTTTTTAGTTTTATAAACTCATTTACAGTCTACACGTTTACAATCTTGAAGTAAGTCAACAAGTTTCTATACCTGATTACACTTTAAAGATTGCATTTTTTCTCTCATTGAATTTTACCAAAAATCCACATGAGGATTAGAAACAACATTGGAAAAAGTTACTGAGTTGAACACATAACCATTATCATAATCACTATCCTCTAGATAAACCATATAATCAGATGAGATATCAGGTCTTCTCATCCTACCAGATCTCCTTAATTGAGCCCATTTAATTGGATCTTATGCCTTAAGAACCACATTAAAAGCTTGTGTTAGTTTATGATTCTGTACTAGAACGACACCAGGTCTAGAATCTATTGATCCTAATTAAACAAGTATAGGATATGAGCCTATAATAGTCTAAATGCTACCTCCATCTAAAATTTTAGGATGAGGCATTTCATTAGTTACATCGAATTTCTGAAACTTAACTATTTGTGATTTTACAATTCTGAATCTTCCTTTTTTACATTAAAATCTATAGCCCTTAGAGTGGTATGGGCATCTAATGAAATAGCAACGAGTAGTTCAAGAATACAACTTGTTCTCATTAGAATTATACAGTCGTACCTCACTTAAACAACCTCTAACACATATATAAGTTAAAGATGGTTTCCATAACTCAAAAAGGGTTTCAAGTATCGATTCACTGGATCATCACTATGGCTTCACCTTAAAGGTATTATGTAAGGTTAGTGTTGCTTTGCGTACTCCTCATCATATAATTTAAGGTGTGATCTTGCCTTTCAACTACATCATTTTGTTCAAGACTACTTGACATAGTAAACTGAGCTATTATTACACAATGTTCTAAGTATCTATCAAAAGAACCTTTTTCTTGTCTAAAAACTGCATGTCTACCATAATACTCTCCTCTACAGTTAGATCTGATTATCTTGATTGATTTTTTCAATTGTTTCTTAACTTAAGTCTTAATCACTTTAAATTTATCAATTGCTTCAAACTTTTCTTTAATAAAGAATACGTATCAATATAAAAAAAATCATCAATGAAAGTCACAAATATTTTGATAGATAAATAAGGACTAGAAATATATGTATGAAAAATATCTAATAAATCATAACTGTGTCTCAAAGTTTATTTTATATTTTTGGCATCTTACCTCTATAATAATCAACACATATCTCTAAATTTGTAAAATAAAAAATTAGAAGAATGATATCCTTTATTAATCTCTCAACTCTTTCTTTAGAGGTGTGACCTAATATCTTATGCCATAACATATATGATCTATCTTTTATGAGATGTTTCTTTTCAATAACCTTTTTAGTAACATCAAAATTAGAATAGAAATTATTTTGGATTCAAATAGATTATATATAACCATAAGACAAGAAGGTAGTACCAATATGTTCAACATCATATGATAACTTAATAATAGAGTTATCGATCACAAAACTATAATATTCTTTGTCCAAAACAAATAGACAAATTAAATTTCATCTAGAAGATGATATATAAAATATGTTGTGCAATACAATCTCAATACCTGAATTTAAAATTAAGCACATAACTCCAACAAACTCTATATCTATTTCTTTATTATTTTGGACCATTAGCTTTTACGCGTCTTTATTTGACTTCCTCTTCCCCTGCAATGTGGAAACAACATGAATAGAACCTCTACTATCTAGCTACCAATAACTAGATATAGCTAGTGCAATAATGAATTCATGAATAACAAGGGCTAAAGACTTACCTGACTGATTGTGTTTTTCCTTCCAGACTTTATACTTTATGCAATCTTGTTTTCTACGCCCCTTCTTCTTATAGAAAAAGCATTTCATAACACCAGCAGTTCCTAATCCTTAACTCCATTAGTTTGTCGAATACCTCTAAATAGAGGAAGATGAGAAAATTTACCCTTAGGCTTGACCACTTTAGCCTTATCTTTCACTTAAATAGTCACAAGAGCTGTTTGAGCTTTGATGTTCAGCTTTTCTTCCTTAGCCAGCCACACAATGCAAAATCATAGTGTTAACACTCCAAGTCTCATGCTGAGTAGCAAATGTTGTCACCAAAACATCATACTTTAGAAGAAGGGTAATAAGTGCATAATATACTATAAACTTCTCAAAGAAAGGAAACTCCAGCTCTTTAAGTCTCTTTTGAATGTCCATTATGTTGAGGATATGCTATCTCACTCCTTCCGTCCCTGTATACCTCATAGAAAATAGTTTCCTTATTAAGAACATGATCTCAACGCCGGGGGAGATACAGCACCTCTAAAACACATTATGTAACACCCTGCCACCCCCTAGGAGGATATAGGGATGTTCACATGCAACTTTGTACGCAATCGCAGCGGAATTAAATAGGTAATTTAGTAAACATGCAATCACATTAATCATCAAATCACAAAATACCAAAGACCTAATCCATTTTAAACAAGCCATTTATAGAGCCATATGCACTCAAATTATAGGCACAAAATGAGAGTATAAAAAAAACAATCCACAATAATCCTAATTTATACAAATAATCCAAAATTCAAAAATATAAAAGACACATGACTCTTGACCTTTGCAGTATTGACAGTCCCACATCCTCATACTCTCCTGTTTGCACTTATACGGAACCAAAGCACCGTGCTAAGCATTTTGCTTAGTGGAGAAAAATAAGATAATACAATTACATAAACTGCAAGATGAAGTCATGACATATTAAAAAATTTCAGTCATTTACCACTTTATGCAACTCATGCATATAACAAATATAATCATCAATTCAATAACTCAATTATAAAACATAATTAGAAATCAATCTCTTGTACAACTATGTAACTGAAGGTGATACCTCAACATGACATCACAGTCAATTTTCAATATCAAAATAGCATTAGGCTAAGCATATGACATTCCTTTTTAATCAAAGCTCAATGATATCAATTTCAGAAAATCAATTCATATGGCACATACAATAAGCTAGACTACTCGTCTTTAAACAAGAAATGAGCACGGATAAAAAAAGATTAACCATATACGTTGGACATAGTCCTTAGACACATCAGTGTCGCTAAACAGACTTTGTCTATAACAATAACGGCATGAGTCGTGCCTGGCACATTGTGCCCATTGAGCCTTTGGTTTTACAAATCAAAACAGTCAGAGACTATAACACATAAGGTTATTCAGATACTGTCACAGTATAGTAAATGATAGACCCCTATAGGTATGCCTAATTACCCATAACTAGACGGAGTAGTAGTAAAAACCAATTTCAGAAAATCCTGAGTTTATAAGTTGAAATTTTTTTGAAAACACACATATATACATTGCCCACAAGTACAGCATAATCCATTGGATTCACTTGCCATAACCATATGTATTGACATCACTTCATCATTGAATCAATAATTCATTTTATCATTTGACATTGGTTTCATGGAAGCAATTCACATATTTAGTCAAAATCACAAGCAACAATGATTATCATGTACATATATGTAGACATGCATATTGATACATGGTATAATTAAAAATTATGCGAAACTATCACAATGACATGCAAAACCGAAATCCTACCTTAAAGCATCATATATTTCATATAAATTATCCATGCATTTCATGCATTACAAATAATTCTTGTCATGCAATTTCCCCTACAATACAACATATATCAAGGCTATTATTACATGGATCACCTTTTCCAGAATTTAAAAGTCAGCAACTCATTATCATTTAACTCATTTCATCAAGCAATAACATGTTATATACTTATCCAAGATACACTTGACAATTTAAAACCCAATTCATGTCACAAAATCAATCATAAAACTCATTCTAAAGTTATATTACCCTAAGCAATCAACTTGTCTATTTTAGGATCAAAACCGCACCAATTATGGTTCCTCCATCTCCATAACCTTCCTCCATCATAAACAAACGCAGCCTTTTCAAAGGTAATACACAACTCATCCTTAATCTCATTTCTAATCCACTACAAAATCTGTCCAAACAAAACTTAATGGAAAGCAATTCAGGGAAAATTTTTTCCATACGTTAATCACCAAAATTGCACTTCAATTCCAGTCAATATTCAACCTAATTTTGAACCAATGACACCTGATTATTCAACATAATAATTCAGGTCTAGATGTATTAAAATAGGACATATACAT